>SEYY01008153.1:0-25727 GCA_009176605.1 Armadillidium nasatum
AAACCTCACCTCTGCCTCTCATTTTACTATATGCATTGAATCAGTTGAAAATTTGATGATTTCCAATGATGTGGATCATATTGATGTTGGCAGTATTTACAATATTACACATTCGTTGTTACTTTTGGATTATACATACCGTATATACTTAATGCTCCTAGAAAGCTGGTAAGGTTTGTTTAAAATCAAGTTTCTATTTTATTTTTTTTTAAAAGTTGGTGAAACGAGCAAAGTAATTTGATAAAGTTTATAACTTGGAAATTTTTAATGCTACTAAATTTTTGTTACTAACAACTTGATCAAAAGATGAAGTATTTCTGATTTTCTGATTTTTTTTTTATCCACTGTTGAAATATTACATTGCTGTATATATATATATATATATATATATATATATATATATATATATATATATATATATATATATATATATATATATATATATATATATATATATATATATATATATATATATATATATATATATATATATATATATATATATATACTTGTACTCACTTTTCCATACTAGCCTAACATTACAATTGTGCATTTTGCATTTAACCTCTTGCTCTTGCAAACAACATTGCAATTTATTATATCTTACATCATATTAGCTCTTTTCCATATTTCCAAATATTAATTAGCAACTTTCAGAAGCTCAATCACACCCAAATCTTTTTCATAGTCCACAGACTCAAGCCAATCTCCATTCATATTATAGTTAAATCCTTCATTCAAGTAACCTACATGAAAATCTTACACTTTTTACTATTAAAATTTATCTATCTATCTATCCAAGAAGTCTATCTAGATTACTTTGAACTTATTACATCCATCACTAATCTTTACAGAAGTAGAAACTTTGGTATCACTACAAACTTATTAACAATACATTTAAATTCTTGATCCAAATCCTTTATATATATTAGGAACAGTAGAGGTCTAAATACAGAAAGAACCCTGTGAAACATCACACTTCACCATTTCCCATGATGATTTATAGCAATTTAGTAGTACATGCTGTCTTCTATTCTTCAATCACTCTTTAATCCAACCATGCAACACTCCATCAATACCACATTGTTACAACTCAAGCATCAATCTTATATGGAGTGCCTTATCCAAGGCTGTGCTGAAGGAAATCAAAATATTTAACATCAACTGGATCACTCCTGTCAATGAAGTCAGTAATATATTCCTCAAATTTTTAAACATTTGTCTGACATGATTCACCCTTTATAAAAGCATGTTTGGGATAATTGAGTATTTTGTTATAATCAGAGATGTTAACTAGCTAATAATTTTCCAAATCTAACTAATTACTTTTATAAAGGCACAATGTATGTTATTTCCATGCCTTTTCATTACTGCTACTACACTCCTTTAGAATTTTTCCATATACACCATCGGGACCTACAGTTTTACTTGTATCAATATGATGCAGTAAAGATTCAGTTTCTTTTGCATCCGTTTCACATTTTGTAAAGGCGGTTTACTACATTCATGCCAGAAATATTAGTCTCTAAATTATCTAATATTTCTTCAATAAACATTAACATAAAATAAAACATTTGGAAAATGTTAACCAATGATTTATCTGAGAATACAAAATATATATATTGTACTATTTTTACTTTGGAATTTATTAAAGCTAAATTTTTTTTTTTTTTTTTTAAGGTTCTTATTATTACTATTCCTCTCGAAACCAATTTTTGCCATTCTTCATTTCTTACTAAATGGCTGGTTAATATATATATATATATATATATATATATATATATATATATATATATATATATATATATATATATATATATATATATATATATATATATATATATATATATATATATATATATATATATATATATATATATATATATATATATATATATATATATATATATATATATATATATATATATATATATATATATATATATACTAGAATAGTAAGTTGTGTAAATTTTTGAAAAAATTATTACATTTCAGGATATAGTCAATACTTGAAAGTGATGTGATGAAGGGATGTTTTTGATACTGTGAAAATTCAAAAAAAAAGGAACTTTTCAAACAAGATCTATCTTAACCAGTTACTGAGTAAGTATTCCGAAAGTAATACAATGTATGGTTAAGTTTTCAAAATTATTGAAGTTTATTTCTTAAGGTAATTTTAATATAATTTTAAAAGACTTTTCTTACTGACGAATATTTGTGATGGCTACAGACTTGACTAAAGATAGATGAGAATTGTTTTTTTAATTGTGTAGAGGAGATAAAGGAAAAAAAAATCCCTAGGTCTGTTGGTTTGACTCCCTCAAACTAAAGGACCAGATGTAGAATCGTACAGTGGATATACTCTTGTAGGATGTGTTTTCGATATTGTTAAGTTAGATGAAAGGTAAAAATATGATTATCTGTTGATTGACTTCATGGCTGATACTCTTTGATTGGATGGATTGCGATAAAAGTTTTTTTTTGAGAATTGTGGTAATAACTATTCCCAGAATGGCAGAGTAATGTTTTTATAACAATGCCACTAGATAACATACTTGTGTGCGAGTGGTTTAGGTGTGAAAAAGTTTGTAATATTTTTTTTTTCTTCTAATTTACACTCTTTCCTTGTAAATTTTGGAAAATGGAGTTTTGATAGTGTTTTAAGTTGTCAGTTATATATTAATTATTCATTAGAGTATAGGCATGAAAATTAGTGTTTAGTGTAAGAAATTTTTTTAGGAATTTATATTACCTTGCAATTTAATAATTGTAAATTAAATAAATAATTTAAAATTGATCTGTTCCTTAAAAATGTAAAAAAATGTAAATGGTTTACTTTTTTCAGAAAGCTCTTCTCGTTTTGCTATTGGAAAACTGGGTGACAAGTATAGGAATAAAAGAAACTTAGGAAGACACTGACCCAAGAAAAAGGATCGAAACTCTTCAGTGTAAAGCACCACCCAAACTTTATAACTTGTTTTTTTTTTTTTTTTTTTTTTTTTTTTTTTTTTTTTTATGTTGCCGCCACTAATAGTTTTTTAGTGTAATATATATATATATATATATATATATATATATATATATATATATATATATATATATATATATATATATATATATATATATATATATATATATATATATATATATATATATATTTATATCTGTGACCATTTATCACAATAATTGCAGTTCAGCAGTTTGAGATATTCATTTATTTGATTCATTATATTAGAAAGTTTGTAAATTTTTTTTTATCTAATTTCCACTTTTCTTTTAAGTTTATAGTAATTTAGTTAATAATCAAATTTAAACTCCCAACTGGAAAGTTGTTCTTTCCCACTCTTTAGAATATATAACTGGAATAATTTTAACAAAGGGAACAAGTAGGATAAAAGTACATTTTATTTTAGAGTTAATTATTGGTGATAATTTTGGATTGCATTCCATTTTAGGGTTTATTGAAAGCTTTAGTACTATATCTTGTTGTAGTGTGTAGGTTATGCAAAGTTAAAAATAATAAAATGCACTAAAGAATGTGGTTATTTCTTAATTATGAAATTGTAATGATCTCGTGTTAAATATTGTTACAGCAACTGGTGTTAAGAGTAAATGTTTTTAACGACATTCATTTTTCATGCGATTGAAATATATTTTGATATGCACACTTTTTTTTGGAAGGAGTGTGTTATTTTGATTTATCTCAAATTTTGTACAGTTCATATACAATTATAAATATTTCTCATTAGTATTTAAAAGTACTTAAAATTATCACCATGTACAGGGAAGATCGTAATATGTGGGGATCCAATTTAACAGTGGACAGGCGATATCTACACAGTGAAAAAGTCCGTATAAACATGTTATAAGCATAGTTTGAGACAGGATGTTAAAGTTAATGTTAACATGTAGATTGCTTTAACCAATTTAGGGTCATGCCCATACAATGTTGGTTTTATGGCAATAGATACCATAGTCTATTATTAAACTGTAGATAGCAATAAGAAAGGAAATGAAAATAACCGAAATGATGATAAGCATTTTCACAATGTAACATTGTGTTTATATTTTATATACAGTTTTTTTTCATTTCCTTTCTTATTATTGTCTATAGTTTTAAAATTTAATATTGTATCTACTATCATAAATCCAACTTTATTAATACATAAAAAACTAATCAACAAGTTAATGTATCTCACAAAGTATTGCTCGTAGGGCATAAGCTTTTATAAATTTTTTCCATTGTGCAGATGCCCCTTGTCCACTGTCAGTGTGTCTCCCACTCCCTGTATATAAGAGTCTCTTAAATGAACTAGGTTCATTGGTTAATCTTTGGGTAATGTATGAGATTTGAAATAAAGTACCATTAGTCAAAGTAAATTTGTAATAATATAAAAAGTAAGAGTTCATTTTCCAAAGAATATAACTGTTAGACATGAATACTTTAACATGCGAAAATGTCTAGACTACAATTTTATTGAAAATATGTAAATGGCACAGAAAATCATTGTTTATTGAAACCATAAATTTATTATTAAATGCTAGAGAAGAAAGATAATGGTAAACTATCGTGATTGTCATGTACTTGGGATGTTAGAAATGCTATTAATTTCAAAATTGGTGTTTATGTTAGTTTTTACCTGGCTCAACTTCCATAGTTTGTTCAGATACGTAATTTGTTCCAGACACAGATTTTATATTCTTAATGTAATGTAAACTTACGCAAGCAAAATACTTTGATGAGCATGTTTTATTGTACATAGTTTTACACCTAAATTTAAAGTAGTTTTTTACCGGAATTTTTCTCTACTTGCAAAGCTACTTCTCTTTTATGTGAACAAGTGAACAATAATTGCATGATAGCTGTAAATTTACTTTTTACCAATTAAACGTTTAAAAAGAAGTTTGGTTTTAATAACTCTCTCTCTCTCTCTCTCTCTCTCTCTCTCTCTCTCTCTCTCTCTCTCTCTCTCTCTCTCTCTCTCTCTCTCTCTCTCTCTCTCTCTCTCTCTCTCTCTCTCTCTCTCTCTCTCTCTCTCTCTCTCTCTCTCTCTCTCTCTCTCTCTCTCTCTCTCTCTCTCTCTCTCTCTCTCTCTCTCTCTCTCTCTCTCTCTCTCTCTCTCTCTCTCTCTCTCTCTCTCTCTCTCTCTCTCTCGTCTCTCTCTCTCTCTATATATATATATATATATATATATATATATATATATATATATATATATATATATATATATATATATATATATATATATATATATATACAGGAAAAAGATTTAAATTAAATATATGTGAAGAGTAAGTTTAACCTCTTAATATATTAGGGCAAACAAAAAATATATTTGAGCTAAAATACACTCTACTAAAATGAATATATAAGTATACTAAGTTAAATATTCCAATATGTTTGAGCTAAAATACACTCTACTAAAATGAATATATAAGTATACTAAGTTAAATATTCCAATATATTTAAGCTAAAATACAAATTTTTTTAAGTTAATATATGGGTATGTTTAAGTAACTCTTCCGATATGATACGAGAAACATGTTTAAATATATTTATATTTAAATCATTCTAATATATCGATATATTGTTTTTAAACACTTTCTAGCTAGGTGCGTATTTAAATATTCAATATATTTAAAAATAATATATTTATATTACATTTAAATATACATTTCTCTCAGTGTATATATATATATATATATAATATATATATATATATATATATATATATATATATATATATATATATATATATATATATATATATATTATATATATATATATATATATATATATATATATATATATATATATATATAATATATATATATATATATATAGATATATATATATATATATATATATATATATATATATATATATATATATATATATATATATATATATATATATATAGAGAGAGAGAGAGGAGAGAGAAGAGAGAAAGAAAGAGAGGGAGAGAGTCAACTATTCATTATTCGTATTGAGTTCCATGAGTCGCGTGTGAGTTAGCTTCTCATAGTTACGGATACAAAATTTAGAGGGGACCCCTCAATGCTTCCAAAATTTCGAACTTTCTCTCAAAAGGCTGCTATATATATATATATATATATATATATATATATATATATATATATATATATATATATATATATATATATATATATATATATATATATATATATATATATATATATATATATAATGGTGCTTACTATATATAAATTCAGTTGTTTAAATTCTATACTTTTAGTATTTCTTACCACTCACGGGTAGGAGATAGATGGTGAAATATTACGTTGACATATATTCGTGTGCCATGCATTTGCATAGTGTATAAGCATAAATGTACAACTCTTACTACATAGTAACACGAATAATAAAACACTAACGAGATGTATCAGTAAAGTTACAAATAATACAACGCACGTCAGATGCGGAGGAGAGTTTGATGTTTGCAAGTTCTAAAAGGGAAACTTTTCTAGGTAGTTTCTACATATAGGATCCGCATGAGGGATCGAACCAACTCCTTCGAGTCCTTATGTCAATCACTCTACAGTTATTCCAAGGTCGCCATACCAATGACATTTGACACTATTAAAGCTAATGAAATAGTGTATATATATATATATATATATATATATATATATATATATATATATATATATATATATATATATATATATATATATATATATATATATATATATATATATATATATATATATATATATATATATATATATATATATATATATATATATATATATATATATATATATATATATATATATATATATATCATACTGAAATGGTTCTGCTGAATATAATGTTCGACTATGTGTATTTAAATGGTATTAAAAAAAAAAAAAAAAAAAAAAAAAAAAAAAAAAAAAAAAAAGTATATACCTTCAAAGGTATGAATGTATAAATCTAGGTTTTTCTCTCTCAAATTTTTATTTATTATTTTTTTTAAATGTTTTTGATCTTGTTTTCTTATTTATTTTAACTAAGTACGTTATACACGCCATTATTTCATTTATTTTCGAGTGTCTCTGTTCCATCTTCGAAACGTCTTGATGTAAATTATTTAAAGGAACTTCTTCTGGTCTTCGAAGGAATGACAATTGGATTCAAACATCTTAATTTGCGACTTCGAAACTTACATCATATATAGTGTTACTTCTTTTAAAATTAGAATTTAAAAAAAAAAAAGGAATTTATCTTTTGCAAACAGCCTGACTCTTCCAGACTTAACTAGTCATATAATTCTTCACAATGAATGAAAATGATGACTTCCAGACTTAACAGATATAATTCTTAAATGGGTGAAAATGATAAAAGACCAGTCATATAATTCTTTACAATGAGTGAAAATGATAATGACTTTCAGACTTAACCAGTCATATAATTCTTTACAATGAATACTACACGTTTTCGTCAATGAAAAGTATAGTTACCATTCAAAAGTAACTATTCATTTTACCATTTCATGAACAGTGTTAAAACATTGATGGAAAATTAATGAAGTAATTTGACGACTACAGTGGCTCAAACGGTAGAGTGATTGACTCACATGCTTGACGGCACCGGTTCGATCCCGCTTGGGGATCCTAGGTATATTTCTACCTAGAAAATTTTCCTCTCCTCGAATAGGGCTATGCCCGCGAAATGTGAACTTTTAAAATAATATTTTTTTTTTTTTTTTTTTTAAATTTAAACAAATTTTTTTCTTTTATTTTCTCCATCATTGACACCTTCAACATGACTATCCACAATATCATGCATTAATAAATCGTTTCAATCATGGTTTAGTTATATATTTTTATTATTTATTTTTTATTTTTTTTTTTTTTTTTAAACTTGTTTTTTTTTTTTTTAAAGTCTAGCACCACTCACGGGCAGAACCATTTTAAGGAGGGGGGAACTTAAACTTAATATAATTTATTATTAAACTTAACTATTTAAATAAGGGTAAATTTGAAAAAAAAATTAGTTCAGTATTTCTTTATTCCTGTTCTATAAATGAATGACATTTACAACACGTACTATGATAATGGCTTCTTAAGATTTTGAAAACTAAGTGCATTAATAATAATAATAATAATAATAATAATAATAATAATAATAATAATAATAATAATAATAAAAAAATCTTACAAATTTATTTCTACTTCTTTATCAATGCTAACAAGAATTTGATTCCAAGTATTTCATAAATATCTTTAAAAAAAAAAAAAAAAAAAAAAAAAAAGTATTTTAAAAGTTTTAAACTTTTTAATACAAAATGTAACAATAATGAAATTTTACACAAATTTAAATGAAATAATGAATAATAATAATTTTTTTTCCTAATGAGTTTCTGTACAAGTAATAATAATAACATAATTTTTTGAGTTCCTATACAGGTGGTGATGAATAATAATAAATAATAATAATAATAATAATAATAATAATAATAATAATAATAATAATAATAATAATAATAATAGTATTGTTCTCAAATTTATCCACTGAACAAACTAGCTGTAATACTTGCTCATAGGAAGGATTTTTCAGTTTCCTTAAAATTAACGGATTTAAGGCTGCCGAAGTCGGTTTGAAAATTTATTTCCACTTTACCCAAATAAATTTTTGACAATTTCAAATTAAAATTAAATTTTTATTCAAAAAAAAATAAATAAAAAAATAAAAAAAATAATAATAATAATAATAATAATAATAATAATCATTTTGTACTTCTAAAGAGAAAAAAATCTAAGAGCTTTTTCTTGATCCACCATTACAAGGAAATCTTTTACAATATTTAATAATAATAAATAATAAATAATAATAATAATAATAATAATAATAATAATAATAATAATAATAATAATAAACTAAAATAAATATACTTTCCGCATTTCCTTATCACATTAAACTCCTACATATAAGCTGAATAAGCTCAGTAAATTTCTCTCCCAAACTACTTAAAAAAATGTAAACAGAAAAAATATTAAAACAGTTTTCAAAATTGCTTAATTAAAACTTGCTCTTTTAGACTTTTATTCACTCCTTATTATTAAGCTTATTAATTTGAATTTAAATTCATCTCTTAAATGTTACAATTTTCAACTCTTATTCATTTCTTGCTACAATCTTCACTGATATCATCATTCCTTGTTACAATCTTCATTTCTTTTACTTCATCATTCCTTGTTACATCTTCCTCTTTTATCCTCCATCATTCCTTGCTATAATCTTCATTTCTTTTACACAATCATTCCTTGCTACATCTTCCTCTTTTATATTCCATCATTCCTTGTTACAATCTTCAATTCTCTTACTCCTTCATTCCTTGTTAATCTTCCTCTTTTATGCTTCATTTACTCTTTTCTTTTATACTTCTTTGTCATCTTCCTCTTTTATTTCACTTGTTTCAATCAATTATCTTACTCTTCTTCATTCTTATTACTTTCAATTCTTTTACTCCATCATTCCTTATTACATCTTCCTCTTTTATACTCAATCATTCCTTGTTACAATTTCCTCTTTATACTTCATCATTCCTTGTTTCAATCAATTATCTTATTGCTTCATTCCTTGTCACATCTACCTCTTTTATACTTCATCATCCCTTGTTACAATCTTCAATTCTTTTACTCCATCATTCCTTGTTACATCTTCCTCTTTTATACTTCATCATTCCTTGTTACAATCTTCATCTCATACATATTCTTTTGTTCTGCCATCTTCATCTTAAGCTCCTTCTTTCCTTAATAAAACCTTTGTCTTTTTTGTATTTTTTTCCTTGTAACCCATTCAATCCTTTTTTCTTACCTTTCCATCTCATATAAAAAAGTTTTATTGCCAAATGTACTACACTTACAAGGAACTAACTTACTATTGAATAGTATTTTTTTCCCCCAAATTACTCAATTTTAATAATTAATAATATTAATCAATTAATAATAATAATAAAAAAAAAAAAAAAAAAAAAAAAAAAAAAAAAAAAAAAAAAAAAAAAAAAAAAAAAAAAAAAAAAAAAAAAAAAAAAAAAAAAAAAATATTAATAATAATTATTTTAATAATTTAATTATATTTTTTTTAATTAATAAATAATAATAAAAAGACCTTACATGTAAATATTTAAATTTTCCAAAAAATTGCCTCTCAAGAGGATAGCTGATTTGAGCACCAAGCATAAATCCCAGCCCTTGAACACAAAAATTCCCTCCATATAAATTAAACTCCTTATTCCATAACGAATGCGCTTTAATAAAATAAGTTTCGCCTATAATAATTTTAATAATATAATAATAATAATAATTAATATATTAAAAATTAATAATAAATAATTTAATAATAAAATAATTAATATTTCTATTTAAAATTAAAATAATAATAAAAAATAAAAAAATAAAATAAAAAATAATTAATAATAAAATTAATAAAAATAATAATAAAAAATAATACTAAAATTAATAAAATATAAAACTAATAATATTATTAAGTCTACAAAATACTGTAGTAGTTTGTCATTGCTACGTCCCTAAGTTTCCTAAAGGTACAACATCAAAAGAATAAATATATGTTATTCTAAACTTATAGAACTGGAGATCGTTCGGGGCTTGGATGGATAAATGTTAATTTCTAAGGGAGATATATATATATTTTTTAAAATGATTCTTAAAACAATAATACATTGCCTAAAAATGCCAACATTTCAAGAAAAATTTTCTCTTCTAAATATGGTATCAATAGCTTCATATACGCATCCAACAGTTATCGAGGGCTCTTGAAGCTTCGCTTCTACGGGTAAAAAGTCTCTTGGCGAATGTTCTAAGACGTGTTTTTCATTCTCGTTGTAAACGCCAGTCTGTAAGAAGAAAGTTACCATTAATGGAGGTTAAAAAATGCAGTCTTACTACTACTACTAGTAATAATGATACCTACAACAGGGTGTCCATATAAACGATCGTGAAAAAATGAGCCAATACTACGTAAATTAACTGATCTTGAAACTGGTATGGTTCTAAAAATATTAAGGTGCACTCTGACTGGAAATTTAAAAGCAACATTTGTGGCATTTCGATGCTACAAACTAGTTGGGACTTTAAATTTAAAATGTTTCATTTGGAGTTGATCACAGAACATAGTTTTTCTCTCAGTTACAGAGGCATTAAATACATATTTTCACACAAAAAAAAAATCTTTAAATACTGGTTAAACTCTGGTTGTTCTCGAGCTATTCATCACAGGTATACCGTCATCTATGAACTCTCAGAAACTCATGCTACTCACATATACACTCCAAACTCCTTTTGACGTAGAAAATGCATAAATTTAAATTTAATCTTTTTCCTGACTTCTTCGGCTCTTTGTTTTAATCTCTTCTAACTGATTCTTTCTTCCCTTTCTAAAGCTTCTCTTAACTCTTCCTCCATCAGCCTTACCTTTTGCTAAGAGCCTCGACTAATTGCCAAGACTTTAGCTTCATATTCTACTTTAAGATCCCTGTACTATTCTGTTCCTCCACCTTTCCTCAACTTATATATTACGAAAATTGAAATTTCTTCTAAATGTTATTTTTTCTTTCCAAAATGGCGAACTATCCAGAACGTATTTTTGATTTTCAAATATTTTGCTTTTAATATTGGACCATATATATATATTATATATATATATATATATATATATATATATATATATATATATATATATATATATATATATATATATATATATATATATATATATATATATATATATATATATATATATATATATATATATATATATGTGCAGAACTTTTATAGCTTCAACTTTCTATGCATTTTTATCATTTTTGTGTATAACTCTCAGGACCCAGATCACAAATGAATTTGTTCAATCTTCCCTACTCAAGCTACTCTACTTTCTCCACTACCTTTAATTTATTCACTTCGAAATGCAGTATACTTAGGTATGTCGAACATTAATTTATTAAAGTCTTTGGTTTGTTCCTCATATTTGACACTCTAAAACGCATTTGCCCTTTTTATCATCAAAGCTAATAAAAAGAAATAAAAGTAGAATGCCAAATGGAATAAATAAAATTTTATTCAGGTTCCTAGAAAACAAACTTCTTTGATAAATACTCTAATAGGACATTAAAATTTTTATCCTACTGAATCCTGCTTTCTCATCAAATAGGTCTTAAGAGATCAATGCATATAAAAGGAAAATGTTTTGCTCATTCACCCCGATAATGTACAGAGGTCACCCGATAATGCACAGAGGTCATCACAGCTTATGGAGAACAGATAAGCTGGAAAGAGAGAAGAGCTCCAGTATGAACACATTCACAAAGTACGAATCTCTTTCCGGAGTGTAAAAATGGAAGGTGTCAAAAATACAATATTATGACACATCGCACTCCTATTCTCACCGAAAAGAGATCTGAATATTTCGAATGTGAGCAAAATTCGTGACACGACTATTTACATTCACAAAGTTGGGGAGAATAAAGGTAAATAACTATTCAATCATCCAATCCAATAACTGAGGAGAGGGTACTAGTAATTAAATTTGGTATAGGCAGAAGAGATAATGAGGGTTTATGATAGCACCTTGAGAGGCATATAGCATCCGGGTCTAACCTTGAGTAAGAAGCTTCAAACCGAATAATGTACTAACTCTCTCTGTAATTGCTCAATTTCCTCTAATCTCAACTGTAATTGAATGCACACATTTTTAGTAACCATTGTATACGCTACTTCCAACACAACACTGATTTGGTTGTACTGTCTTTCCCACGATCGACGGCAAACTCTATCAGCTTATCAATGAACAACTTATCCTATAGCTAGTGTTTCATATTGAAACATACTTATGGAGGTGAAATATACATTTCTCACAAAAGATAAACCCCTCATCCTAGTCTGAGATACGTTATTATAGCTTCAGTGAAAGAATGTTTATAACTATAGTATATACCGTGTCTTACTGATGGGTAGATTTATAATACTGAGATAATTAATATATAAGTGTTATATGTATACCCAAAATATTATATAATATATAATTATAACGTTATTTCTATATTAATCAATAAAAATATTTATTTAATAATAACGTCTTTAAACTTGTGAATTGTGGTTCATTTTGTTTTATCAATAAAGAAACCATATCAAGATCAAAAACCCTCTTGAGTCGATCAAAATATGAAATGAAAATAATCTATAGGTTTTTTTTTTTGAGAAATGTAAATGTATAACCTAACCTAATTATAATAATTACAAATATATAATAATATATATAATAAAATATAATAAAAATAAAAAACCATTATAAATATATATAAATTATCACAAAATAATACTAATACTAGTACTGAGTAGTTAAACATTATACCAAGCAGGTAATAAATATGTCCGTAAATTTTTAAAAACCTCATATGAAGTGGGAGATCAAGATCGCTCGAAAGCACCTTTCTTGCCATTGCTTTAATTCTTTCACTTTTGGTTAGCACTGCTCTTTTTGTTATCTACATTCTCCCTCTTTCGTGCGAAGGCAAATATTCTTTCGTATAGAATTCATTCCACACACTCTAATCAATGCCGTATGAACACGCCAAAATAATCATCTATTATATTTATAACAAACAAAGATTTCACATGTAAGAAAGAAAAAAAAAGCAGAGGCACAAGTATACAATAAATAATTTATGAATTAAAGATTATATGTATAACGCATAACAATATACATATTAAATGACGCAAGTATAAATAAACTATTATTTTTATTATGTAAACAAAATAAATAGTTGTAAAAACTAAGTAATCTAGTTAATTTATCTTGTATATAGATATTTACGCTAAATAAAATTGAAAAGTGAAGGTATGAGAAAATTATACTTTATCGGGTTCTACAATTAAATGGTAGAGGACCTTCAGACATACAACAGAATGTATTTATCTGTAGAAGTATATTTAAATTTTACGAATTTAGAAGGATGCTATGTAGGGTTTTCATTCTCACCTATAAATGATAATACAGTTAATGATAAAAAATCTATTTATTATAAACACTTAAAAATTCCCTCCTATTAATAAGGAGCTCAAAATGCTCCTGATCGGTGATGAATTAAACAAATAATAATAATTACAATAGAATAATAAAAATATAAAAACTACAAATTATTATCCAATATAATAAATGAAATAGGTTAGACTTTATCACAAATTAATTTATCAATCAATTTCGTAAACGAATGCAATGAATGATAGATACAGAATTCATTATGAATTTGTGTAACTTTAAAAATAGTAACGTTGTTAACCATTTTTGTTAAAAAGAGGGAATAATAAATAAAGTGGAAAACTCTCTACTTTTCTTACCCCTATCAAATACTGGGATAATTTCAGAAGGCATAGAATAGTAGTAACCTTTCCCTTTATTCCGAGGAGCTGAAGAAGAATCCTCCTCTACAGCCAAGCTGCCCAAAAAGAAGACGTTCGCCAAAAGCAGAAGCCCTAAGAAGAAGACGTCCCAAGCAGTAGCCCTAAAAGAAGCAGTCCCAAAAGAAGTCAAAGAAGCTGCCCATTGGAAGAAGAAGTTCCAACGCCTCTGCTACCAAAAAGGAAACCTAGTTTGGCAGCTCCATTTTGCCCTCGACTGTGGTTCACCTTTTGAAGTAGCCTTCCACCTGAGGCTACAGACGTTCCACGGGCCTTAAAGAAAAGTCGAGGCTCCCAGCCGGCATCCCACATGGAGACCCTACTAGCCGGCAAGTCTACAAGACGGCATTCACCAAGGATCTCCATATATATAATATAATATTATATATCATAATATAAATTTATATATATATATATAGTATATATATATATATATATATATATATTATATTTATATATAATATATAATATTTATATATATATTGTATAATTAGTATTATAATATATATATATAATATTATATATTATATATATATATATATATAATATATATATATAATATATATATATATATATATATATATATATATATATATATATATATATATATATATATATATATATATATATATATATATATATATATATATTATATATATATATATATATATATATATATATATAATATATATATATATATATATATAATATATATATATATATATATATATATATATATATATATATATATATATATATATATATATATATATATATATATATATATATATATATATATATATATAATATATATATATATATATATATATATATATATATATATATATATATATATATATATATATATATATATATATATATATATATATATATATATATATATATATATATATATATATATATATATATATATATATATATTATATATATATATATATATATATATATTATATAATTATATATATATATATATATATTATATATATATATATATATATATATATATATATATATATATATATATATATATATATATATATATATATATATATATATAATATATATATATATAAAAAATTAAAATATATATATATATATATATATATATATATATATATATATATATATATATATATATATATATAATATATATATATATATATATATATATATATATATATATATATATATATATATATATATATATATATATATATATATATATATGAATAATTGTAAAATTGTGCTCTAAGTTTTTTATTTAGTGTTTCTTGTTAAGAGTTTAGTGCCAATTACAGACTTAAAATAAGTGATTCAAACAAATTCCAAATATAGTGAGTTCAATAAAAGAGTTTTTGGTTTATAATATTTAATATAAAGAAAAGTTATTTACAAAATATATTACAATAATGGTAAGCGTGACAAGCTATTTTAAAAGGCATATGGTTAATTTTAAACAATAATAGTTATTATTTTTAAAGGGGCACATTTAGTTCAAGGGGATGGTTAAATTCTAAGAGTTCTACAACTCTTTTCTATTTGGAGGGTTCTACAACGATCCAAAAAGGAAACTGAAAGTTCTACAACATTCAGTTAGAAAGAACTAAGAGTTCTACAACTCCGTTCTATTTGGAGGGTTCTACAACAATCCAAAAGGGAAACTGAAAGTTCTACAACATTCAGTTAGAAAGAACTAAGTGTAGAACTTTCATTTTCCATTTTGGATTGTTGTAGAACCCTCCAAATAGAACGGAGTTGTGGAACTCTTAGTTCTTTCTAACTTAATGTTGTAGAACTTTCAGTTTGAAGAGAAATTACTTCTTCTCATGAGAAGGTCTTTAAGTCTTCTCATTATTATCTTAATTATACTAACATTTATAGTTATAAAGTTTAACTACTCTACCAAATAATAATAATTAATAATGATAATAATAGATAATATAATAATAATAATAATATAATAATTAATAATAATAATAATAATAATAATAATAATAATAATAATAATAATAATAACAATGAATAAATAAAATATAGTTGTGAAGTTTAAAAACTAAACAATACTAACTTAATTTCGCATTTAAATATTTAGTGACAAATTTATACATGATCCTAAATTCGAATTTGCGAATGTGTCCAATTAAAATACTTTATATTACTCCACGCTTAAAATTGAACACATTTTCAAAGGTGAATTTAGGAATAAAACAATTTAATCTATTAATCAAATAATCTATAAAAAATGGTTAGGAAAAGAATGATAATATAAAACATGAACAACATAAAATAATTTTATCAATACATCATATTCAGATTTTTATTCTAATTCTGAATCCTCATAAGAACTCATGAAACAACAATACATTTTTCATCAGTAACAAGTCCCTGAATATCGTAAACAAATATTTATTTACAGAATAGTCACAAGGCAGCTTAGCTTAAACTTCTCCTTGGAGATATAGTTTAATTGAACCTAATCGGCTAAGAAGTTAGAATGTACAAACATTCTTCTGCGAGACTCAACAACAAGGAGACAATTCCCGTCCCTTTCACAATACATCAACATGTTTCATCAATGATAATTATTCATAAATAAATAAAGAATTACAATAGACATTTAATTAACCAAGTATAATAAAAATACTAGAGATATATTAACATCTAAACCACCTCCCCCAATAATAACCACTCTTTCATATAATTTATTTTAACAAACCAAAAATAAAATAAATAATTAATTAAATAACGTACTAACACATACTACAAAATCCAATTGCATAAAGAGTCGGTAAAATTTATGAGATGAATTAAATCTATTGTCACCTATTTTAACTTCTCTATCTATCATTGCTGAGCATGTGTTGGGATAGGAACTCACAATATGTTTCCTATGAGAAGATTTACTAATAAGTGATCTCCGAGGGTTTTCCCACTAATGCCGTATAAATTAAGTCCTTACCAGTAACTTTTTTAAATAAGGCTTCTAAGCATAACAGAAACGCTCCGTGACCAAATCTATATTAAAAAAAATAGTATTAGTAATAATAATTGAATGGAAAAAATCTGAAAATTTGAATTTTATTTTTTTCGACTGAAATAATATTATTATTAAAAATAATAATAATTAATAAATCTTAAAAACATTGTTGTAAAATATCAACAAGTTTTCAAAAAAAAAAAAAAAAAAAAAAAAAAAAAAACATAAGATAAATAACAATTAGTGTGCATATGAACAAGTTGTGAAAGGGAATAATAAATCTAATTACTCATTGGAGCATGTTACGCCTTTCACAATGTCCTATCATTGCCCAGCGTAACATGCAAAATCCATGTTTACCACTATCTTTGCCTTATTTAATTACTATGCCGCACACATGGGGATGATGACGATCATGATTTAATGTTTAGTGTTCTCCGCATCTATTACTCATTTCCAGTTTAATGCCATTAAGCCCGAATATCAATAAGGTTAAGGTGAAGTGTAAGATGTTGTCCCACCTACTGGCTTTGCCATCCTGCTATAGTATGTAATCGAGTCTCATCTCAATATGTACTCCTTCTCTTGCTCGTCTATTCGTGATCACTGGGAGGCTCGTTATATAGGGAGTTTATTGTAGAGCTTTATATAAAATATAACAAAATTTATACATTTAAAAATATTGAGTCTAGAGAATGTATTAAATATGTTCTCCACTTTTCATATTGTCAGTAAAGGACGCTCTTAATGACTACCGTAGGTGTATTTATTATACTTATATTTTACATATACATACCTACTTTTGTACACCTATTTACTCTTATATATTATCGCTAGTTTGGTCGTTAGAACATATAACTAATTTAATTACACAATAATTATTCACATATTTTCTATTCTCTGGATTCTCGCGAAAAATAATAATATAACTTAATAACACTTAAAGATTTACTTTTCTATACACTAGGAATATAAAATTTTCAAAGTTCCCTTCATTGTATCGATTTACTTTGGTGTCTATATCTTCAAACAGATAATTTTTCATAGAGCATTTTAATATCATTAATTCAGATATTAGTCATATATTATATATTATTACCATTGCAGTGAAATATATATAATTTTCATATAACTAATAATCTTCTCATATTCACACACGCAGAATCTTTATATCATTCTGGAACATAGGTAATGTAACAAGTTCTTATTTCTTGTACATCTCAACTCCATCTGTGATTATATTATTATGTTCATAGATTTAATAAAACTAAGCAGTGAAGTATATTAAAAAGGAGATTATATTGAACCAACATTTTGCGTGAATAATAATTCTCTAATTAACTTAACGAACAAATTAACCAATAGACTACTAAGAATATTAAGGATGCGAAATCGCAATTCGAGTTGGTGGGGTAAGCAGTCGTTATGGTCCACTCCTTCGAGTGTATATTGCAGGTATTTTAAAATAGTATGCTCTTATATTAATTGTAAGTGAAACAAAATCGAACCACGAAATTATTGCCAATCATAATCTTTCACTGCATCCTTCTAGGTGCCATTGACACAAGATACGCTGCTTTATTCAAAAATTGATGAATTCTAATCAAGTTCTGAGTGGAAAGCGGAGTCTGAGTAAATCTATAAAAGTTGACTTCACTTTTTCATGTGACCATTTCTATGAGACCTTCTCTGGAAATAAATATCATATTATTATACCTTGTGTAGATGAAAATCTTATGTATAGTTAGATTAATTATAGTATAGTGTATATATATATATTATTATATACTTATTAAAAATTTACTAATATAATAATATAGATCACATACTATCTTTTATAAATATGTATTTAGAGTGGAATTAGGGTAAGCCTACATATTAGTACATACATTAATACAGATGAAATTATAATATGTTAAAAAGGTGATAGAAAATCTATTTATATACTATCAATATCAACAATTTACTAATAGTTTTCCATTTTTGATTTATTTGAAATAGGAATAAGTTTTGGAGAAACCTAGATAAAAAATTAATCTATTATAATTAATATACTATATAAGCGAAAAGATATATTTATATTATTACCTTAGGTAATAGTATATGGGTGTTTGCTGGAGTGAAATGGCATCGGCTAAATGGAGTGTGCACAGGATGCTCAGCATCAATAATCAATACGCGGGAGCATCCTCATAAAAATTTTAAACAGAGTACCTGGGAGAAGATTGGTGAATGGAATAGATTGCTAGAGTGTGCTTTAATTACCTAATATTACCCGCATTCCCGCACTTTCGAAAAGAATGTCAAGAAGAACACAAAATTACATCTGTCATTTTCTGGCAAGTAAACACACTTTGCCCAGATATATATTAGATTATATTGTACTGTAATTTCTGTTATGTGAGCAATCACTAAATATATATATTAGTCTGGCCAATAAAAATAATAAATCTTTAGTACGTATATTCATTATAAAGAGTTAATAATAATAATATAAATTAATTATTATCATACTATAGATACTAATGCATATGTTTATATAAATGGGTAACATTATATGTATCGAAATATATTAATTATTAACGTATAGGAGAGTGTATTATCTTATAAATAATACGTTTAGTTGGAGAACGACTAATACTTCCTTGTAAGTCTTTGAATGATCATTATAATTGTATAATGACTAAATAATGTAAGCAGTTATTTAATTTTAATATCTATTAGTTTCAAAATCTATATTGACATATGTTCTTAATGCTTCTCATAGGAAATATGACGCTTCTTAACTATTATTCTGGCTCTTCCTTCCACATCTATATCTTTATCAACAATGTAAAGGGGTATAGTTGGACTGTACGGATTCACCTCTAATCTGTCCACCATTCTACTTCCTGTAGTTCTCAAAACTATGCTTCAGAAGTGATGTGTACATTTGCATATCTTGTTCCCTCTTGTAAACTATTTCGTCCGTTACATTCTTATATATATAGAGCTGAAATCTATAAAAAACCTTTCAGCATATGGGACAACGTGCGCAAAATCCTGATCGTCACCTGTGCCGAAAGGGGGACCCTCCTGCATTCACTAATCCCATCACTAGATACTTGTCAATCCAGTTCACCATAAACTTCTAATAGATCGCGAACTAGTTGGTGATGTACTTATTAGCTATTTATACGAGAAATCCACTTAATCCCACTAGCCTGTATAGAAGAACTTGAAATAGTGCAGGAAAGATGTAAATATGTTGAATTCTGTTGAGATAAGTATGTAGGAGCACGCACAAGGTGTAATTGATAGAGGGTAAGGAGGGTGAGCTTAAAAAGCGTGGTTATTTGGTTAGTGCGTATAGGGGTTTGTGAATATATGGATTAATGAAAATAAGAAGGATCAGATATCATTGTGTTGGGAGGTACAGTTGGCTAGAAGGTACTTTACGATGTCCGAATTTGGAGATTAGGTGAAGTTTAGGGGAGTGGAAATTTAATGGGGAGAGTGTATCACGAAGGTAGGATAGATGGATATGGATGGAATGTGAGAAGACTTTGATGGAAGTAAAATTGTTTGAGTTGTAGTAAGATGATAGATAAGATTTAGTGGAGAATAGAGAAGAGATGGGAGGGGGTGGTGACCAAGGGTTGAAAAGGTAGGAATAGGTTGCGTTTGATGGAATTGGACCGGGCTATACCAACATGTGCCCACGAAACGTAATGAGGGGCCATATGTTGTGTCACGTAATTGTAAAACTATATATATATAATATATATATGACTTCCTGCAGCGGTGTTATAGCTTATTTTATCACTGAGAGAGTAATAGTTATGCATACTTGATTACATCATATATATATATATATATATATATATATATATATATATATATATATATATATATATATATATATATATATATATATATATATATATAGTATGGCATTCGCATATTCATCAAAATTAACATCCGCATCCGCATCCTCATCAAAATTAAAATCTGCATCCGCATCAAAATTAACATCCGCATCCGCATCAAAATTAACATCCGCATTCGCACTTTTCAAAAATTCAACATCCGCATCCGAACTTTCTAAAATTCAACATCCGCATCCGCATACTAGAAAAATGACATCCGATCCATCACTAAATATATATATATATATAGGAAATTAGAAAAATGACATCCGATCCATCACTAATATATATATATATATATATATATATATATATATATATATATATATATATATATATATATATATATATATATATATATATATATATATATATATATATATATATTTTACACAATTATTTCACTTATTGTGCAGAAAAGTAGAGACAAAAAAAAATAAAAAATTTCCTATTTAACAAATATTAATTCCACTCAAATAGCATAAAAGCATAATTATCTCTCGGAGAGTGTCCTGAATAATTTATCAAAATTTTACATTCTTAATTTTTTCCAAAATCTTCTTTTTGATGCTCTGCACTCATTCTATTTTTATCATATATGAAATGATATCACATAAATAAATAAAATAAAAAAAAAAAACAAATTCACAATTTGTGTAAAAAATATTTATATATATATATATATATATATATATATATATATATATATATATATATATATATATTATATATATATATATATATATATATATATATATATATATATATATATATATATATATATATATATATATGAAAACCCAAATCAAAGAGTAGGTTCTAATCTTATGGAATAATAGTGTTATCCAAAGTTTAAAATAAACTTTAAATGTTAAAATTAAAGTTTAAAGTTCTTAAAGAAAGGTAAATATTAACCCACTGTTAAAGGAAGCAAGGATGCAGTATAATTTATCAAAGGATGGATGGACTAAAGTATAGGAAAATGGTGAAGAAATAGATCATAGATAGCAACTGTGCACAATTTACTAGGATGCGTTCACTTATTGTAGTGTATTGATGGCAAAATTTAAGACTGTGAGTAAGATTGTGAGAAATGTAATGGCAGTGTGTAAGGTTGGTGTAGCAAGTGCAGAGACATGCAGGGATAACCTCCTGTTCACATTGTGCTGGTGAGAGGATAACCACCTGCCATGTTAGGTTTTGTTTTCCTTATTTTATCTCCTCACTAATCCCTTTTTCCAGCACTCCTGACAGCACAACCTGAATCCTTTGGAGTGCATGGGAGTAGTCAGTCAAAGGGAGGTAACCCTGTTGAAGTGCTGGTGGGAGATAGCTAGAGCTGCTAATGTGAAATGAAGAGGCTTGATTGGATCATCTGTCAGCCTCTTCTTTGCAGGGAACCCCAGCATGAGAAGGGGTACAGCAAAGAGCTTTGTTTACTGCAAAAGTGAAGACACCAAAGAAACTATTGCGCTCTTGGAATATATATATATATATATATATATATATATATATATATATATATATATATATATATATATATATATATATATATATATATATATATATATATATATATATATATATATATATATATATATATATATATATATATATACAATTTGTATCAGTATAATATATATCAACAAAAATTTTAAGTAATAATAATAATAATAATAATAATAATAATAATTTCCTTCAATTCTCACAGTAAGTTAATATAATATATAAATAAATATTTAGGATTCAATGTTGTACCCAATAGCCTATTTACTGAAAGAAGTGTGAATATGCTGAACATGCTAATACAATGGAAAATAAAAATAAATAAGGATACTACTGCATACTCTGTGATCAAGAAAATATGGCAAAGAATGAAGAAAACTGAATTAAGATATGGTAACATCATAAATAATAATAATAATAATAATAATAATAATAATAATAATAATAATAATAATAATAATAATAATAATAAGTGAAGAAAAAATTACTTACTTCAACATTAAGCCATTCTGATAGCTGCTCTGCTTTATGATGACGCAATTTATTACCAGCATTTGTCACAAATACTGTTGGAACACGAAATTTTCCAGCACTGTCAATAAGTCTTTGGAAAGCATCAGGGGCAGTAGGGAGAATCTTTTTACCACGCACCAGTACTCCATCTATGTCGAAAAGTAAACCAAATCTCTGGAAGTTCCTCCCCTAAACAAAGTATAGAAGAATAGTTTAGAAATTGGTATGGAACAGTTCTTAATATGCTGAAATGACTTCTTACTCCTTACTACCTTAGACTTGTTAATATATTTATGTTCTAATGAAATATTTTAACAGCTTTAATTTTCTACATGGAATATATCATTTAAAATATATTCTGTAATAAAGGCTTTAAATATTTAATTTTAAGAAAAATGTATAGGCTATAAATTTTAATATGCAACAAGAACATTGTTTTTGGCTTTTGGTTATTTAGGCTTTCAAATAGAACACAAAAGATTCAAAGAAAGAACTATAGTACTGTATATTTAAATGGTTTGGACTGGGAAAGAGAAAACATTAAACTTTACATTATTCATTAAAAGATCTCTTATACTATATAAAATTCACTGCTGATACATTGTATTTGCTTAAACATATTTAAAAACAAGGTTCAAGATAGTTTTTTAAACAAAGGTCCAAGAAAGTTTATCTTGATGGATATAATGTACCATCTCAGTTTGACATACAATAACTGAATTTACTCTCACAAGAATTCCTATTGGAATCTTTTAACAAAATTATCAATCAACATAAGTTTTGTGAAGAACTAAGTGGTGACTGGTTGTTTCTGGCATAATTCTGTATGTTTACTACTAAGCAATAGTTCAAAAGACATCATGGTTTTTCAATGATTTCTCATATGAAGATATGAGGAGTTATTTCCCTCCCTAGAAAGCCTGTATGAAACGGGTGTAGCATGAAAAGATTTCCTGTACACATGTGGAGCAACATCTGCAACATTGCAAACTACCGTCAAACAGGGGAAAATTAACCACCCTCAGAGGTAACTTTTAATCATGTTATTTTTTTATGAAAGAAACTATTTATGTTCTCAATTTCAGATTTTTTGGTAGAAAAGTTTTCATATTTCAATGTTCTGAATAAAAGAAATTTAATAAGAGAGAAATATAACAAAAAAATTTCTAGTATTTTTTTTTTTTTTTTTTTTTTTTTGCCAAGATTTGAAATTTTTTCTAGCCTCGTCAAATAATAAAAAAAAAAAAACGACTACAATAAAATCCAATTTAATGAACTTAGAAAATACGAAAGATAAGTGTTTGCATTGAAAATAATGCAAATTTTCTTTAACATTTAGAAAATTTTAATGTTATTCAGAAATGGGGTAAAACCAAACAAAAAAAAATATGAAAACTTTTTTAATTTTTTACTGATCTTCAAGAAATTTTCAGAGGTGGTTCAGTTGGGCAAAACACATCTTTTATTTAAAATTTTGCTGCTGCGCACAGCTGTGCACAGCTGCAAAATGGTTGGACATACAAAAAAATATTTTCTAAATAAAAAAATTTATATCTTATCTAACTGTACAACCTCTGAATATTTTAATTATATACCCCCAACCATTTTGTTACTGTGCATAGGGAAATTTTTAAAATTTTTCCCATGAACAGTACCAAAATGATTGAGTATACAAAAATGTTTTCGAAGGTTGTATAGACAGGCAAGATACACATTTTTTTTTATTTAGAAATCTATTTGTATACTCAACCATTTTGCAGCTGTACATGTGAAAAAACAATAATTTGAAATTTTTCTAATACACAGTAACAAAAATTTTTTGATAAATAAAAATTTTTTTTTTTTTTTTTTTTTTTTTTTTTTTTTTTTTTTTTTTTTTTTTTTTTTTTTTTTTTTTTTGTATACCCAATCATTTTGGCACTGTGCATGAGAAATTTTTCAAAATTTTTTTTCAAAATATATATATATGGTAAAGGTGTAGATTGTTTCTGACTTTCGATTGTCAGAAAATATCGATAATCGAAAATATCAAAGAGGCCTAACCTAAACAAGAACGTTGGCGAGAATTAGAGGCTATTACAGCAGACATACACACAATTATTATTACTTATTTTTGTAGCAGAACCTAATTCGACTTATCATAACCTGAACTACCGAAGTTGCCGTAAAAGAGGCCTAACCTACACAAGAAGTTGCCGTAAAAGAGGCCTAACCTACAGAAGTTGCTGTAAAAGAGGCCTAACCTACACAAGAATATTGGCACGACATACTAGCCTAGGACTGTAAAGAAATTATAGGTTTAAAAAAAAATTATAAGTATAAAAGTATCGATTAAAATAAAATATTGACAAAAAAATATTGATATAAAAAATATCGAA
>SEYY01008154.1:0-7500 GCA_009176605.1 Armadillidium nasatum
AAATAAATAAATAAATTAAAAAATATATTTCTATTGAAATTTTAAAATTAATAAATTTTATATAACTCACCCTCATTTTTCAGTAAATACCTAAAGCCAGAATTTAAAAGTAAAGAAGTGTTGCAGTTTTCAATAATTTAGCAAAAAATAACCCTGGACGTTGATTAATTTTTTCCTTCCAGCTCGATAAAATGCTTAAATTCATATTAATGTTTTAATTTACTTTCTTTTTTTTAAGTTCTCTTATGATATTTTGAACTTAAAAATATAGACAGTGACGTTATCTTTTTTTTTAAAAAATAAAAAATTTTAAAAAAATTTAAAAATCAATAAAATCAAAAAAATCAGGATTTGAAAAAAAAACACGTAAAAAAGTCAACTGATTTATTTAATTTGATATTAATTATGCCAACCCTGATTTATACTATTACTCTAGACTTAATATGCAGACTATTGTATCTTGTGCTCTACTGGAAAAGTCTGGAACAAACTCCCTTTATCAATTTTCCCAAATTTCTTTGATTGTACATCTTTAAATTCACTTTGTCATTCACCTCCCTCTTCCCCCTCCACATTAGACTTCACCTCTTTACCACCATTCTGTCCTCATTCATTCTACACATATACCCAAATCAACTTAATTCATCCTCCTCCATTATATCCACTACTCTCTTCCTACATCCAAACATCTCCCATATTCTTTAGTTCCTTTTCATTTCTTCCTCCTCAAACCACATATAGCCCTCAATCCCTTTATCTCAAAAACATCCAATCTTTTCCTCATCTGAGCATTCATTCTCCATGTTTCGTACCAATACATTACAGATAGTAAACACATACTCTCAAATATCCTCATATTTATTTTCTTTGGTGTTCTCTGTTTTTTCCATACTTCCCTCAATACCCCTATCAATTTCATTGCCTCTAACATTGTATTCTTTACTTCCTCTTCCATGCACACTCTTTCTCGATCTGTATTCTCAGATATTTAAGCTCTTCTACCTCGAAAACTCACGTTTCCTCCCCTCTCACCACTTACTCTTTACCTTCAATCCTCATTACTATGTTTTCGTTGTGCTTACTCTCAATCCCTCTCTCGGAAACTCCTTCACCAACATTCCCAGCTTCTCATCAGACTTCGATATCCATTACTACATCATCCTCAAAAAGTAAAACATTTAATTCATTCACCCTCTACATTTCTCTACATAACACCCTTCCATTCCGTTCCGTTCCCTTCCCTTCCCTTCCCTTCCCCTAGCAAGACCATCCATCAAATGATTAAACAACCATTGAGAAAATTATCACACAAGTCTCAACAGCCAGAAGCTCACTCCTCATCTTTGATCTACAGTTTTCATAAAAGATTTTGATCCCTTTCAATAATTTCCCCCTCACTCCCTCATCCATCCTCTTCTATCAGTACTTCAAACAACTTCCTATATTAAACTCTATCACATCATTTTCCAAGTCTATAAAACATACCTACCTCATTTTGCTTCTTGCGTAAGTTCTTACCAATCACACAGGAAAATGGGCCATATATATATATATATATATATATATATATATATAATATATATATATATATATATAATATATATATAATATATATATATATATATATTATATATATATGTTTATATATATATATATATATAATATATATATATATATATACACACACGCACAAGATCACTTTGACCAATCCTGTGCAGCCACTTAGTTTCATGGTCGGAAAATTTTAATTTTAGAATATTTTAATCCTTAAACTTTTATTTTTTATTTTTGAAGAAAATTCAAGAAAGACACAAAGAAAGCTCATTCTAAGCTTTAATAATGATGTGCCTTAATATTTAATCCACATGAATTATTCCTAAGTCTTTTCTTAAATATATATATATATATATATATATATATATATATATATATATATATATATATATATATATATATATATATATATATATATATATATATATATATATATATATATATATATATATATATATATATATATATATATATATATATATATATATATATATATATATATATATATATATATATATATATATATATATATATATATATATATATATATATATATATATAATGTGTATATATTGGGGAGGACGTAGTGCCGTCCGAAGAGATGAAATGACCTCCCACTAGGCTTAACAGTAGTCATTTGGTTCGTTTCTTTTCACGTTTCACCATCTCAGAAAGTCTCTAGTGTACTCTCGTCTCATACTGGAGTTTCTATGCTCCCACTATCTTTTCTTCTCCCTTCATGTTCACTCAAATTTCCAAGCGCTTACTTACTTTAAATAATAACAAAATGGAGAAAACAAAAGCTGCCTCAAAAATGCTTGGAGGGGCGGTATCCAAAAAAGTCCCTTCATCCACCCCTTCACCCATCAACACTTGGGAGTTGGTTGTCTCCGATGGTGGGGTTGGTGCCACCAAGACCTTGATGCCAGTTTGACATGGTGTACGGTCTTCTTTTTTTATTAATTTCTGCAGCATTCGCGGCTTCTTGTCTAATTTTCACTTTGTAGATCACCACCTCTCTTCTTCTAGACCTCATTCTTTCTTTATTTGTTCTTAACTGAAACTCAGGTGTATGAGTCCTCTGGCAGCAAGCCCTATTCTATTTCATCCTACTGTCTCTATCCTCAATTTTCAGCCAAAGATTGGATGTTGCGCTTAAGTGCGCAATGATGGTGTCTGTTCTCGTGTCTCTAATTTGGAGTCTTCTGAATTCTCACCTTATGGCTAAACTTTCTTGCAACGAAAATTTACTAAATTTATTTGTTCTGCTTTCTTATCTCCTAACTCTGCAAACTATAAAAATTCTTCGACTTTCTTAACTCCAAAATAGAACATTCTTTCTTCTTCTTTCTCTAAAATCATCATTTTAGATGATTCCAACGTTCACCACCGATAATGGCTTTCATCTAGTTCAAATGACCAGCTGATGAACTTGCTTTCCGCTTTTCTGTCGAGAACAACCTTGAACAGTTCGTGTGTCTTCCAACTCGTATACCTGACCGTCTGGGTGATGAAACCAATATACTTGATCTTTTCAAAACTTCTAATCTTTCACCTTTTACTATTAAACTTTTTCCTCTTCTGTGTTCACCGGTCACCTTCGTATCATTGTATCTTGTTCTGTCTTTTCAAGTTCTCCGCAAGAACTGCCCCCGCTTTCGGCGAAGAGACGTTTCTGGCCTTTAGGCGCCACTAACTGGTCTGACTTGTACTTTTCAAATTTCCCATGGAATGATTGCGGTTTCCATGGAATGGTCCCTACGAATGTGCAGAACGCATAACCAAAGTGATTCACTTCTACTAAACCTAAAAAACCTTTGTTTTACTCTGCTTGTTCCCGTGTTATCCGTCACAAGAATTCTGCCTTCAGGGACTATTAGCATTGTCTTCAAACTCCAGAACATCATGCAACTTATATTTCATCCAGGAATCATGGAAAATCTATTCAAACGCAAAGCCAAAAACCTATTAACCCGTCGGGAATGCAACAATCTTTCTGGATCTTCTTCCTCCTGCCATTTCTCGCATTTTGTAAAAAATGTCAACTCTTAAGTTTGCTTTTTCCTTTTTCCGTCATGTAGTAAATTCTGACAGTACAACTGCCGTTTTCTTTCCTCTAAAACTGAACTCTTTGCTCAAACTTTTGCCTCTAATTCAACTTTAGACCATCCTTTAGCTGTTCCTACTTCTTCAACCTCTTCCAACTCATTTATGCCTACAATTGTAATTTCTTCTAAAGATGTTATTTTTTCTACTCCCTCTGAACTTAACACTAAGAAGGTATAGGGTCCTGATGGCATCCCTTTTGTGGTTCTCGAAACTTGTGCTTCCGAGTTTGGACCCTATCTGGGTAAACTATTTTGTTTTTGTTTCTCTACTTCAACCTTCCATTCTAGTTGGAAACGTGCACTCATTTAACCTGTGCCGAAAAAGAGGGACTCCTCTCAACACTCTAACAATGGTCCCATTTCTTTGACCTCCGTTCTTTCTAAAGTTTTTCGAATCTATCCTTAATAGGAAGATTTGGAAACATCTCAATTCTTCTAATCTTAATTCTGATCGCCAGTATGGCTTTCGTAAAAACTTTACTGGTGATCTTTCTGATTCTTGGCCCTCCTTTCTTAGAGATTCCGGTGAATTTTTTTGCTGTCGTGATTGACATATCGAAAGCTTTCAATAAGATCTGGCACAAAGATCTAATTTCCAAACTTCCCCCTTTCAGAATCTGTCTTTATCTCTGCGACCTTCTATTTCATTTCCGGTAGTTATATAGCAACCTTTGTAGACTACCACCGTTCATCCTTTAAATCTATTAATAGCGATATTTTTCAAGGATCTGTCTTATACCCAACACATTTTCTACTTTTTATTAATGACAATCTCTCTGTTACTTCATCTCTTATGTACTCCTATGTCAGTGACTCCACCCTTCATTACTCCTTTCAATTTGAAAGACACCCCTCACAACAGCTGTTAATAGACACAATCTTCCACACAATTATGATATTTTCTTCGAAAACACATAACTCAAACCTTCATCTCTCTTTAATATTTTCTGTTTCTTGTTCTTTATAGGGGTGTTGTTCGCCTCTGAATGGAGTACGTATCACAAATCTTGGGTGATTCAACACATAGAGCTCTCCTTGAAAAGGGTTTTTCGTCATATCAACTTTTCCACTGCCACAAATTCCATCCTGTCTCATTCTTTTCCATCTATATCGCTATTACAATGGACACTGCTCTTCTGAAGTCTCCCTTCGCATACCATCTCCACTGAGAAGGGCTCGTGCGACATGCCTTTCTACACAGCCTCATCCTTTCTCTGTTCAACTATTTGACTCCAGACTTAACCAATATAATCAACTTTACATATACTCTACTAGTAAAGTCTGGAACACACTCCTTTTAAATATATATATATATATATATATATATATATATATATTATATATATATAATATATATATATTATATATATATAATATATATATATATATATATATATATATATATATGTGTGTGTGTGTGTATGTGTGTATGTGTGTATGTGTGACCGAAAAGTTGTTCAATATAAAAGATTTAAACTAAAGTCCAACAATGAAAAAAATAAACATTTTGCTAATTAAAAACAAAAAAAAGATATTAAAATACTTTTTCTTTCTTTTTAGTTTTTTATTAAATGTCTCCTCCTATCCATAATTTTTTTTTAATTTTATTATTTGGTTAAAAGAAAAAAAAAAAAAATTTTTTTTTAAATGATCTCTTTAAAAACCTTCCAAAAACTCCTTGGTGAAATACAAAAAAAAATTTTTTTAAATTATAAATAAAAAAAAAAAATATAAAAAAAATTTTTTTCTCTCTCTCTCTCTCTCTCTCTCTCTCTCTCTCTCTCTCTCTCTCTCTCTCTCTCTCTCTCTCTCTCTCTCTCTTTTCAATGATAAAAGATTTAAAAATTGATTTAATTACAGGATTTTTTTTTTATTTCTATTTTCGAAATTAAAATTTCGGGGTTTGAAAGTTATAAGATGGAGAAAAGAATTAAAAAAAAAAGGAAAAAATAAAACAATAAAAAATAATAAAATTTGTAAAAAAAAAAAAAAAAAAAAGGTTTTAATAAAAGGATTATATATATATATATATTATATATTATATATATATATATATATATATATATATATATATATATATATATATATATATATATATATATATATATATATATATATATATATATATATAATATATATAATATATTATATATATATATATATATATATATATATATATATATATATATATATATATATATATATATATATATGTGTGTGTGTGTGTGTGTGTGTGTGTGTGTGTGTGTGTGTGTGTGTGTGTGTGTGTGTGTGTGTGCGTGTGTGTGCGTGCGTGCGCGTGCGCGAGCGTTTGTTTGTTACGCTGGTCAATATCTTATGAAAGTCAAATTTTTAAACTCTTACGTATTCACATCAAATTTCTTTCTGGATTATAAACATATACTCTAGATTTCATTGAGAATATTGATATTTAGAGGTGGCTCTAAGATTTGTATTTAACTCCTGATTGCCAAAATGATAAACAATTGTGTACACTATCGACTGAGTCATCAATTTAAATTTCTAGTTCCTACTCACTTTTGCCAATTATCTACCCGAGGGTTTTATGGTGGTCAGGCATTAATTATTGCCCTGCTAAAGTCTCCTTAAGAGTTTTAAGGAAACGCTTCCTTTGGTGAGCAACAATTTGCATTTGATACTCTAGCTATTTTTTATCTTTTGTTAGAAGAGTAGAAAACTATTTCACCAGTGCAACTCTCCTTTCTTCACGGTCATTGATTATACCTAGATTTGATACTAAAATATTTACTGTTTTCTTCCAACTGTGTTGCTGCCAATATCAGGAATCCATCTGGCAAATTTACTTCTTTAATAGCATTCTTGAATTCTTTAAACAAAAACTTTCCTCTGACTTCCTCTGCAATAGTTCTAGATCTAACGTTGCACGTTTGGATGGATCATCTAATTCATATTCTGAATTTGGTTGTAGAATAGCATTTGCTATCTCTTGTATTATGTCACTGACAACATCATCATCAAACAAAGATAAAACAATTAGCTACTCTCATAAAAACCAGAGGTGGCCCATTAACTTTTGCATTGTGATATTATGATATTCCATTTTGACTGCGTTGTATGTTTATAAGGATTTGATGTACGTTAAATCATTCTTGGGTACCTTGAAAACGCACGGAGCAGACATAAATTGTGTAAAAGAATATGCGCAAACAAATCAAGTGACCTTCTCTGTTTATGCGCTCTCAGGGTAAATTTCGAGTGAAACATTCAAACCTTAAATAGGAAGATAGTCTTAACCATACAAAGAGCAAATTTATTACTCGAGGAGAAGAAAATAGCGGTTGATGAAGGAGTGTCACAAAGAGAAAATTATTGCAAGGTAACTTAGTTTCCTGTTGTTTCTCCATTAGTGTTCCGTTCTTTTCAGGAACTCTACTGTTTTGTCTCTGATGTTAGCAACAGCACTTACTGCAAATTCACCATTGGGGAAGTCTTGAAAGGTCAATAAAGTGCCTTCTTTCTTTAAAAAAAATCAAAAGAGTTGAATCTGTGAACCAGAAAAGAAGTCCAGGGATTCATTAAATGTTCTTCGTGCCACAATTTCTAGACAGTGGTGTCTACATCCAATAGGAAAAAGTCACACACGATTAACTGCTCCTGAATCACACATGCTCATTTATGTCGCCATGTGTGTGACCTTCTACTATCAAAACCTATTCTAATTTACATTCTTTTAGAACCATTCTTTTGGTACTGCCACCAATTATACTTCATTATTACTAGATACAGGAACGGAGAGGAGCTACTTTTGGCGTTGGACGTGTAATACTAAAAAACAGTGTGATATCAACTATTTGCA
>SEYY01008155.1:5000-12500 GCA_009176605.1 Armadillidium nasatum
CTGAGAAGGTAGTGCCTCAGTGACCCTAGAGGCCTTGATATGTTTTAAAATAGCCGATTTAATGACTAGAAAGCTTACATAACATGATTTTCAAATCAACTTATCTAAAAAGGATCCTGCATATGGTCGACCGTTTAAAATAAAAAGGTAAAACCGGTTTAGGAACTGGTCGTAGGCATACTTTTTTAAAATAGAATTTTACAAAACACCTACAAAAAACTGGTGTTACACTTTCACAATAGTTGACCTTCAAGAAATGCCCGTTAGTTATTCTCTCTCTCTCTCTCTCTCTCTCTCTCTCTCTCTCTCTCTCTCTCTCTCTCTCTCTCTCTCTCTCTCTCTCTCTCTCTCTCTCTCTCTCTCTCTCTCTCTCTCTCTCTCTCTCTCTCTCTCTCTCTCTCTCTCTCTCTCTCTCTCTCTCTCTCTCTCTCTCTCTCTCTCTCTCTCTCTCTCTCTCTCTCTCTCTCTCTCTCTCTCTCTCTCTCTCTCTCTCTCTCTCTCTCTCTCTCTCTCTCTCTCTCTCTCTCTCTCTCTCTGTCTCTCTCTGTCTCTCTCTGTCTCTCTCTGTCTCTCTCTCTCTCTCTCTCTGTCTCTCTCTGTCTCTCTCTCTGTCTGTCTCTGTCTGTCTCTGTCTCTCTCTCTCTCTCTCTCTCTCTCTCTCTCTCTCTCTCTCTCTCTCTCTCTCTCTCTCTCTCTATATATATATATATATATATATATATATATATATATATATATATATATATATATATATATATATATATATATATATATATATATATACGCAAGGTGGTTTTTAACAAACGTCTAGCACCATTTGATCGCGTTTTTTAACAAGCGAACGCTTCAATCGTTTGTCTGTCTGTCTGTCCACCGCGAATTAACAAGATTTCCGACGTAATTAATTAATTTTTAAAAAATATTATTAATTAATTAAAAATATTCAATTAATTAATTAATATTTAGGAGTAAAAATTTGGTCACGCGAATCTAACAACACGGAAACGTTGGTAACCTTTGACCTTCGGTCAATAAAACCGGTTCTCGTTAGGCTTATTTTACCAATAGTTTGTATATGTAACTACTTATTATATAGTATAATTTGACCAAGCCGAATTGGCGAATATATATGAATTTTTAGATCAGCCTATGACTAAGCCTAATGGGCAGTTTTTTGTAGTGGGTGATGGTTCATTGAATATTGCATGTATAATAGTTTGGTTTTAATTTTTCCTTTGCATGAATGAACTGATAACTAGGGATAGGATGGACCTAGTCTTTCGTGCAAGTATTAGTATTGATCTTGTTATTATTTGTTTGGACTGGGACTGTTTCAATAGGCCCTTGTTGCTTCTTACTGTCTCTATTTACCTATGTTCCTATGTACATGAAAATTTATAAAACTTTTCTATTGCATTGAATACAAATGATTTTAAAAAATTTTACATTTAGGAATTCAAGATAAACATTTAATTGCCCATGATTTAACTATTTTGACTTAGGGAATGTACCAAAATTTTTACATAGCTTTTTCTCCCAGTCATATCTGATTTTTGTTGAATATTTAATTAAGTTGAAACAAGCTTTTATTTTCCTTAAAATTTTGTTTTAGATAACCTACAATTAAAGTCTCACCATTTCTTACTAGGCGCGTAGTTAGGGCATAGCCCTGTCTCTCGCAATGCCTCTCCAGACATCTGTCAATATACAGTCTCCTCTCTTCAACCTCCTTCAGCGTCACCCCCCTTCTAGCATTAGCTTCGACCACTTCATCTCTCCATCGTCTCCTAGGTCTTCCAGCTGGTCTCCTTCCCTCCGGCTGCCAGTTGAAAAATCTTGCCGGATATATCGCGTCGTTCATCCTTTTCATATGTCCGTATTTATGGTTCCGAAGCGCAAGTCCTATTTTCGTGATCCATTACATTGCCGTGTAAAATATCGAAAGATCCGTCCGAATTCCGAGGCCACGCGTGCGCAACTTGAGCTGAATTTCATCCACTGCCGGCTAGCTAGGCCGCTCGCAGCTTCCTCGGAACTGCCACGTAGTATCTTCCCAACCACTATAGTCTCCCAATTGGGTTACAGGGCTTCCCAACTTTCCCCAGACAGTGATTAGGTCTACTTAAGCCGCTGCACCTCTTCAAGGTTAGACGGTTCCTTGCCATGATAGGTTGGGCCTCATGACCGCAGCGGACAATTAAAATATTTAAAATTAAATACTTTCACCATCTTATTTTTTTTTTATTTACCATTTTTATTTTTTGTTTTATGTGAAAAAAAAATTAAAATGTTATTTACAATACTTCAAGTTACATCATTTACTTGTTCTATTATTTTTTTTCTGTAGAATCAACCAGTATTACCTAAAAATTGCTAAATCGAAATTTTTTTTTTAATATCCAAAATAGCTATAAAATATCATAACATTTACTTCTACACTTATGAAGCAACCTGTTAAATAGACAATTAAAGGACAATACACCTTCAAATGCAGATATGTTGTGGAATTGTCGTAGTTGTAACTTCTCTTTATAAAATTTTTAAAGTTTTTTGGTGTTTGTAATGTAAAAAAATAGTTTCCATGCTTCAATTTGCAAAATTTGCTGATATCAGATTATTTCCTACTTGTAGTTCAGCTATATTTAAAAAAAAAAAAAAAAATGCTCAGTATAACTAAAAAATTACCAAAATTTTTATAGCTATTTCAAAGCTAAAAAAATGGTAAACAAAATTATTTTTTTTAAATATATTTAAAATACAAAGACGAAATAAAGTAAAAATATACAAATTAAATTTTTTTTAATATTATTATTGCGTTCTTAAATGCTCAGCATTTGCTAAGTTCGGCCTACTTATTAGATCTAACAAACTATTTCAACTTAACTTAGACATAATTAAAGTGTAAAACTATGCCTAATGGCCAGCAAGTACAACTAATCTAGCAAACACTGGGCCAATCAAAACAAACTATATAAAAAAATTGATAAGCAATTGAATGTCTATTTTACCTCATTTCATAATATTTTATCCTAAAATTTTTAATATATTAAGAATTTTTTTTTTTTTTTTAAATCTTTGAAATAGCTATAAAGTTTAGTATGATTCCCTCTGATGCTTATGCAACAACCTGGGATTGCAAAGCCAAATGATAATACGTCATTGAAGTCACATGATAACCTTGTTAAATGATGATAAATGTATAGTTCCCAGTAATAAATGATTTTTCTTAATATACTTAAACTACAAAGAGGAATTGGTTGAGATTTGTTTGTGATGGGGCAACTGAGGATGCATTTGTGGGCTATTGGGAACTTGGACACCTACTTCTAAGCTATGTTTTTTAATTAGAAAGGTCCTACAGCATTAAAAATGAAGTCCTACAATAAGATATATATAATTATACTGTGTCAAAGTATATATTTACAGCAGAATGATATTATGGTACTGGCACTCCCCTCATTTACCCTAAGATGGCACTGGCACTCCCCTCATTTACCCTAAGATGGCACTGGCACTCTCCTCATTCCCCTAAGATGATATTGGCACTCCCCTCATTCCCCTAAGATGGCATTGGTACTCCCCTCATCCCCCCTGACAAGGCAATGATTTTCCCCATCAGATGGCAAAAAGTTAATTCAAAAAGCTAATCTTCAAGTATACTGCAGGCTAAACTACCATTTGCACCCCTTATGCTGCAACGATGTTGTAAAGGTGGAGGTATACGAGTAGTCAGTTCCCTTGAGCATTTGCCACTGTAGTACCAATAGAAAAGAGAGAAGGTACCAAAGTCACATCCCAAAGGCAAAGAGTCAAGGGAATTAGTAAGAGCGGAACAGTTTTTAAATCTTTTAGCTTTTAACTCAACACTATCCAAAAGATGGGTGAAATCTGAGTCACTCACATATGAGAGAAGTACTCCATACATGGGTGGATGAAAATCCTGTATAATTGGGGTAACTAAGAAGAAAAAAATTCTCGCAGTCTAAATAGAACCCCCAATTTCTTTAATTCCGCACCTTCCGTGCTAGCAACCATTGTGATGTTAGGTTTCCAAGACATTTTTTATTTATGTGAAGGCTAAGGATATTTATATTGACAAAAGGAAAGATGGGAGAACCGTCAAAAGAGAAAAAGTTAGGTGTTTTTGAGAGGGAGATTTAAAGAGTTGAATTTCACAAGGTTGCGATGACCCCACTGGGAAATTCTATTTAGATCTGCAAGAATAGAATTGGAAAGATGAAGATGAGAGGCAACTCTAGATGCAAAGGAGTGAGAAGATTTGAATTAGTAGAAGAATGGAGGGTCGAATCATCGTCATATAAGTATACAGGGTTAGATGAGCAGCTGAGATCATTAATGAAAAGTAGAAACAGAGTAACCTATCAACAACAGTTGAAATGGAATATATATATATATATATATATATATATATATATATATATATATATATATATATATATATATATATATATATATATATATATATATATATATATTATGAAAAAGATGAACAAAATTTTTGTAAAACCAATGATGGCAAAATCTTAGTGAAGGGGGCCTGTTTTTTTAATTTCTCAGCGTAACAACGAAAAGGAAATGATATGTTTGTTTAGTTTTTTGGTTAATCGCCGAACGCCAAATTATTTTGTAAGAACAAAAAAAAAAAAAAAAAAAATTTAAACTAGATAGGAATAATTATGACGTCAGAATATCGTTTGCGAAATTATAAAACTCTCCTTTTAATATTTTGACGAGGTTGCTATTTTAACTATATTTTAAAATAGGTTGAAGCTGAAAATGGGAATAATAGTTAAAATTTGTAATATATATATATATATATATATATATATATATATATATATATATATATATATATATATATATATATATATATATATATATATATATATATACCTTATCATGATAGAAACTTGATGGTTATTTTGTTAGTTTCAAATGATAGAATCTTGAAGGCTATTTTGTTAGTTTCAAATCCCTAGGCATAGTTCCATTCAAACTCGCAACAGCTAAGTATACTTCTAGTTTCAGTAACATTGTACAAAAAAATCACTACTGTGAACGCTTCAATTACCATTCATTACTTAAATAACAGACGTTCACCAAAGATTAACATATTGACTAAAAAGAACAAAAAATAAGTAGGATAACAGATTAATAACTCATATACTTGTGTGAATTTCATGATCAAATAACTCTCATCACTGTTAAGAAGAAACTGTCCTAGCCCTACCTTGATTTTAAAACTTAAAAACTATATAGAGTCTTATCACAGTATAAATATACACAGTATTTATGCTACAGTAAAATACAGACTGAAAATGAAAAAAAAAATAATAACAGCATTTTGATATGAAGAAGGCTAATAAATTAATAATTGAAAGTAAGGATTAAAAAGGTTTCACCTCCACACAGTCCATACATAGTCTCTATATTAATCTTCTACACTTTTGATTAAAGTTACATAATATTAAATGCATATGTTTGCAAAATTTAATTTGAAAAAAGAAAGACTTTAATTTAATATTAAAAAATGATCTTAAAATAATTAGAAACATAGTTTTTTAAAAATGTACTTAATATGTGCAAATTTTTAAGGTTTACATATGACCACATCAAATCACTTCCTTTTTTAAGATAAAATTATTTTTTCAATTCTATCTATGACGAAAACGCTAAATTCTGCGCAAATTATCATAATTTATTCCTAGGTAAATGATTTGACACCATCTTTCGAATTATTATTATTATTATTATTATTATTATTATTATTATTATTATTATTATTATTATTATTATTATTTTAATCGTTGTCGTAGCTGATGATAAGATATTACGACACAACTAATCTGTCGATCGTATAGTAGAATACTACTTACTTCAAACTAGGGTTGCGTTGTGTTATTTCAAATACTTGTGTTTCAAAATAACCCAGGTTTTATTTATTCTAATGTATGTTTATTTTTTATTCAATATTGAATTCTAATGTATGTTTCGTTTTATTAATGTTCAATTCCAACGTATGTTTCTTTAAATCAATGTTGAATTCCAATGTAGTTTTTTAATCAACGTTTAATTCCAATGTATGTTTCTTTTAATCAATGTTTAACTTCCAATATGTTTCTTTTAATCAGTGTTTAATTTCAATAATTATTTAACTTTTCTAAGTTAAGACCAGTTAGTATAAAAACTAGAAAATTCACAACTATTTTCTAAGTTGAGAAAAAGTATTCACGAAGTGTAAGTTCGTTTAAGTAACATTGAAAATTCGAACTAAATATTCCTAAGTATTTTCTGTTTACTGTTTCATTCGAAAATTACTAAATCTTTTGTAAATACTGCCACACTTGTTGAAAACTAACTTCAAATTGAAGCTTAATTTCTCATATATTGTAATTATTGAATTTATTCATAAGTCCAGCTTGTATATATATATATAGTTCACTCCTGTTAGGTTAACTTTTAAGACCAGTAAACCAGATTGCACTCTTAAAGACTTCTGTGTTTAATTTACACTTGCAAAGTCGTATGGTTTAAACAATATCCAGCATCAATAACCTATAATTAACTTATCACAAACTACAAGTTTTATTTAAGGTTTAATATAAACACTCAAAGACTTCAATCTTTTTAAACATCAATAACTTGTTTTAATTTGTTCAAGATATTTCATAAAATCTTATCAATCATAAATATATACAGGTTACTAGGTTATCTTATTATTTCTTAAAACAGTATCAATCAAATATATATTCAGGTTATTAGGTTATCTTATATACTTTTTAAATTATATCAAAAAGTCTATTCACAATTCCAAATAAATATCTCGTAAGTTGGTTTTATTTTCCTTATAAAAAAACCTTTCGTTGTTGTATTCAATCTAATTTAATCTTGTTTCAGTTTCTTAAATATTAGTATCAACACGATCGAGTTCGTAACTAAAAGTTTAATAATTCCAGTTAACCTTTACAATTCATCTTAAATTCAAAATACCCAAACGAGATTTAAATTAAATCGTAATATATCAAACGAGTTTTAATTTAAATCATAATACCTCAAACGAGTTTTAAACTAAGTCGTAATACCTTAAACGAGTTTTAATTTAAATCATAATACCCCAAACGAGTTTTAAATTTCGGTATTAAAATACCAGAGGGTTATCTAATCAATTCGTAATTCCTCAAACTAGTTTTATATCTTGTAAGGTTTTTTCTAAACTTGAATTAAATTCCTCAAACGAGTTCTGTAACTTGTAAGGTTTTATCTAAACTTGATTCAAGTTCCTCAAACGAGTTCTGTAATTTGGATTTTATCTAAACTTGACTTAAATTCAAAATAGTCCTGCAACTTGTAAGGTTTATCACAATTAATTAACTCAACAATATTTTTTGTCCAATACATAAATCAGCTTAATCAAGTTTAATTCACTCAATGTAGTTTTGATTAGTTTTATCAATTAATCTATCCAATAAAATCTTCTCA
>SEYY01008155.1:17500-37500 GCA_009176605.1 Armadillidium nasatum
AAGCTTTTCAAATCTCGCATTTGAAAGACGTGTCCTCTTTGAGTTATGCATCATTCCTGCAAATGAAAACAATCTTTCTACAGGTACTTATGACGGTAAAGCAGTATTATTGTGCTTAAATACTCGCAGAACGAATGGGTATCGTCTTAAACAAAACACATTTTTACTTGGGTTCTTAAAATAGTTTAATACTTCCAAATCTTCTTTATTGTGAGGAGTTGTCGATGAACCTTTCAAGGGTTTGAAGAAGTCCTCTTCTCCAGATTCAATGCTTTTTTCCTCCGTATCGACATTTAAAGATGCGATCTTTCTTACAGCTATTTGTAGGGAGGTTTTAAGATGTGCTTTTACTTCTATGTTATCACATAGATCCCCCTTAGCTAAAGACACCCATCTCAATTTAAAATGGGGATGAGACACATGCCAAAATAGCATCCATAATATCGAGATCCAAAACCAAGTACTTCTGAAACCTAGAAAGTACTGCTTCCAATAATGGCGCGCAGTATCTCAACCTTAAATTATTCGGCTTTACTGTTGAAAGTGTTTTTTCGGGTACTAAAAGAGTGGGTATCAAACATCCGTAATAACAGTTTTCTTCTTTCTGCAACTTGTCTAAGGCAACAGCAATAGGTTTCATAACAACTACATATTCTTCTAAGAACTCGAGCTTGTTTTCTTAGAACACAGGAAGCTTTAACTCTTGCATAAATTTATTTATTTTCGTTCCCAGTTGTTGTATTTGAAGAATAGAGTCGTACATCGAATTCCACCTTATTACATATGGATACTTGAGTTTCTTACCGATGACTGTATTTATTATTTCCGAACTCTTAGGTTTTCCTGCTGAGTTCCAATGAGCTAAGCACTTTCCATAGTTGCATGGTTTAACTTACACAACACTGGAGTCTTCAATCCTTTTGCAGCGTCTGTAGTTGCAACTTAATTCAAAGTATGACTAGCACACCTTAAGTTTTTGGAAAGGTTGAATATTGGTTCTTCAGGTATTTCTGGAATGAGAACAATGTCAACTCCTCTCCTTCATCATCTTCCCTCGTCAGCATTTGCACTTGCTCTTGCTTGTGATCATCTTCATCAGGGTGTGGACATATAACCCGAACTCCTTGAAGCACTTAACAAAATTTCCCCATTATCTGTAACTGTAGCAGCAATTTTTCTGTAGCTGATGCCAAGATCAGTATTAATATTTTCGAGGAGTTCGGCAATCCTGTCATAAGAGTGAGTTCCTGGAAATCGTCTGCAAGCTATGGCTGCTGACCCTCTTGTAAGATCATCATCGATCTGTAAATATATTTTAAAATAATACATATTTGCAATAACAAAAAAGTTGGTAAAAAATATTAAATGAAAAAGAAATGCTACCTTGTGATATAAAACAATTCATGAAAAAAACCTATGATCAGCAATATTCACCCAGAGTGCTGTAACACCCATGAAGCTTCTGTGCTTGGTAGAACAAATTTCAGCTGTGGTACAAATATGAGAAAGAGCTTAATTTATTTATCTTGTCCATCATATCAATAGTTGACGTTTCCACTAATCTGGTGAGAGTTTTTCTTGATGGTACTTCTGCAAACATTATAACTTCTATAAACTAATGCAATCTAATAAAATCTTTATCCCATGAAACAATTCACAACTCGAGAAATAAAAACTACTAAATCATATTTGCAAACGAATGAAAACTCCCTGAATGGCTGTAGTATATCATATTTACAAGAAACAAGATTTTTAAATTCATTATCCACAGTGCTTAGAGGTAGCAGTCTATTAGCTATAAAAGAAACAAGTCTCTTTGTAATAACGTTCGCTGTGCCTGTAATCTGGGATTTCTTGAACAAGGAATATATAGATTGCTTTTAACTTGTAATTTCTTTGCTGAGCTTGTTCCCGCTTCTACTGCACATGCAGTTCCTGGTCTCTTCAAAGAAATTTTAGAAGCTTCGTACTCAGCTACAATGTTAGGATGTAATTTCTGTTCATGAAAAATATTTTTTACCTTTCATATCTGCAAAAATTACTGTAATCATTACATTAAGACTTGCTATATTTTTAATGAGATTATACTGGTAGAACTCGATGAACAAGACTTGCAAACATTATATATTGAATAAACTAACCTTGATATGTCTAAGAAGATTGCTTGTTTCTCCTATGGTTGGTGACAGAACTTTTACCTTTGTACACCGCATACAGATAGCTTTGATCTTATGTCTATCTAATTCTACAATTTGAAAATACTTTCCATTCATAATGACTGGTAAATTTGCAATATTTAATGTATCATTGAAGTTAGAATATTCTTCTGCACTTCATTTAAAATACTTGGCTACTGAAATTGCAGGAGCCTGCTTAAGATCTAAAGTTTTAAACATGACCTATTAAGTATTAAGTACCTGGAAATTTCATATATATATATATATATATATATATATATATATATATATATATATATATATATATATATATATATATATATATATATATATATATATATATATATATATAGTTAGTTAGTTTTCCACTTTATTTTCTTACACCTTCCCAATAGAATTAAGTAATTGGCTAATTACTTTATCCAAGAAGCCGAAGAAGAAGCCTCATCGCCTAGAACTAGACTTCCAAAGCCGAGACAAGAAGAAGCCTCCACAAAAGCAGAAAAAAAAAGTTCAAGAAGTAGTAGTTCCAACGCCTCTGCTCCTCGAAAGGATACCCAGTTCGACAGACCATTTGCCCTTAACTGTGGTTCCTCCTTTGAAGTAACCTTCCATCTGAGGCTATAGACGCTCCGAAGAAGAAGTAGTGGCTACCACACGACTACCAGTCGGCATTCTACAAGGGGACATTGAAAACACCCAGCCTCCTGATCTCTCCCCGTTCGTACTACACAGTATAGGGACTTCCTGCGCCACATATTTGGTGATTCCTACATAATAGGCCCCTATATATATATATATATATATATATATATATATATATATATATATATATATATATATATATATATATATATATATATATATATATATATATATATATGTATGAGACTGATCTGTGCACTATTGTATTTTATTTATGTATATATGTTAAAGAACACAGACAGTTCAAACAAAAATAAAAATAATTGAGTAAACATTTCAATTTATGTGGCTTGAGCAAAAAGAATGTAACTTAATATATTTATTTAATAATCAAAGAAAATATTATTATTCACAGTTAACAAATTTGGTAACGTGACTTTAATGCCAGCTATTCTAAGGCATGGAATATATTGACAATATTTATGCATTGGTTTTTAAGTATTTACAAGAAATGATACATCTATCGTTTCAAAAGCCGAATCTATAAAAACAGCTCTCTAAGATTTATATTGGATTCTTATTTGAACCACAAGCAGTCGTATATCTGAAGGAGGTTTAATCCCTCCGTCAGAAAGGTAGAAACGTCCTTAAACAACGTTTCCTTAGAAGTATAGATTGAGTTAAAACTTCTTAACAGGAGAACCAATCTTCTCCCAACACTTCCTCCTTCTAAAGTACATAAGCTAGAGGCTTAGTACTGGCTGTGGAGTCAGTTTTAATTTACTGGCCAATGATCAAAAGCAATCATTTTCAGATTAATTGTTAATTCAGATTAATTAATTTCAGATTTTCAGAAATAGTTGCCTAGATAGTTTGGAGAGTTTAACTTCTCTCCAGTTCTTCCTTTCTTTTAAACTTTCTATTCTGACTTCAACAGGAATAATCTTCTAAACTTCATATTTGGTTTGTTCTTTCGTTGTTTCTTAATCCTTAACATTAACATATAGTTAATAAAGACTTATAAAACATATAAATATCTTACAAACTTCTTTTGACCAAGGATAACTAAATCAAAATAATCATAAAGATTTGATAAATTAATCCTAAACAATGTAAAGACTTATCAGCTTCCATATATATTTAATATATTAGCATTTCTCATATTTATATGCAAAATATAAACACTTAAATCTAAGTAAACAAATAACTTTTAAATATTTTAATAGAAAATATTATACAAAAATCTTCGTTAAACGAAGTCAATCTTATCATAATAAATTAATTAAATATTTAAAACACTTTCCTTTTTAATAAAAATATTATTCGTATAATATTAATATTATAAGCTATATTTTAACACCTCAAATATCATAATCTATTTTATAACCAAGAAAAGAAAATATAACAGCAAATGAAATCTTGTCTACAAGCTCACGAAATAATGATAATAATAATAATAAAAATGGCGAAGCCTTCAAAAGCCGTCTGTTGTTAATTATGTACAAAAATAGAGTTTTAAACATTTTTAAAATTAAATAATAATTAATAAATGTAAAAATATATTTAATAATAATAATATAACATTATTAAATCAATAAATAAATAAACAAACTTCTTAAACTAGAAATATCTTAAAAATAAATAGATTTGTGAACGAGACAAAAAGAAGTTTTGAAACAAGTGTAAATTAATTATGAAACAACATATTTTTGGTAAACTATTTTAAATTACAATAAATATATAATAATTTAAAAGTCATAATTCAAATTATCAAATAAATATTACAATATAAAATATAAACAAATTATTTATAAAATACAAATAAAATATAATAAAAATAATATATAAAATAATATAATAATAATTTATCATTTCTTAGAATTAAAGGATGACATTTATATTTCTAATTTTCAACTCTTTAAAGTTTAGTTTTAAGAATGTGTTCAATAAATGAAATACTTTACAATATATATATATATATATATATATATATATATATATATATATATATATATATATATATATATATATATATATATATATATATATATGTATATATATATGTATATATATATATGTATCACGGGCGAATCCAGCAACCTTCGAATTCGAATCAGGAACCTTCTATCCGCATCTGAATCTAGCTAAGCCAGAAGTAGTAGTAGTAGTAGTAGAAGAAGAAGTAGGAAAAGTTTTAGTAGTAGGTGTAATAGTAGTATAATAAGACAAAGTTGTAGTAGTAGTAGTAGTTGAGGAAGAAGTAGGAGAAATAGAAGAATGAATTCTTGAGGAAGAAGAGGAAGAAGATTCTTGAAATATTATTATAATAATAATTCCTGGAATAATAATAATTATAATAATAATCAATAATAAGTTATTCTAGAACCAATATAATATTAATAATAAGAAAAGAAGAAAAATTCTAGAATTATTATTATAAAAAAATTCCGGAAATAATAGTAATTAATAAAAATAATTGTTTTAGAAGAAAAGGTTCGGAACGGAAACAAAAAAAGGGATAAAAGAAAAATATATTCTTGATAATTGGAGTTTATGGGGGAAAACAAATAGCGAAGGTTTAACCTAAAGTGGGCAACTTTTAACTGAAAATTCATTTCTGCTGATGTCGGTATCGTTTTTATTTGGAAATAGTGTTGCAAACTGTGAAATCGGAACAGGAGGACATCTCAACGCAATACCACTGAGAATCCTACCACAACTACTGCTTGTAATAAGTAGTACACTTCAAAACTTTGGCCGTAAAATTTACGGTAATCTGCCCTCTGCCAACTATATATATATATATATATATATATATATATATATATATATATATATATATATATATATATATATATATATATATATATATATATATATTTATATTTTAAAGAAGATTGTATGCTGAGTATGGTAATTAAATTAAAGTGTCTTCTTTACTAGATGATATTTAATAGATTATAAATAAACAAATAATAATAATAAGATAATAAGGTAGCGTATATGGTATCGTGTTACGATGTCCGAGCATGAACCTCTTCGGAAGATGTTTCGAGGATTCAACAACCTTTAGATATAAATTTATTAGATCAGATATTAGATGTCTAGAAGGATTCTTTAATAATTAGTTAACTGATGAACCAAGAGATCTTGTGGAATCTTGAGGACTTGATGTTTTAATTCACCTTCACCAAATAGTTAGAGGTTTATGCTCTCGCCAAATAGCTAAGAGCTCAGATTCTTCTAGTTGATATTCTTTTCGTTGGTTTCCATCTCTTTGGCTTCTCTTCAAATTTACAACTTGTCATTCGTTGATTGCTCGTAACTTCAATTGTTTTATCAATCTTAATCTCGATTCTTTTTATCCCTGTAGATGTTAAACCCTCTATGAAATATTTAACAATCGAAAATTAATTTTACGACATAAGAAACTAAAAAGTTAACGAAAATTACAAGTTTTGAAGTTCTAATTATGAATTCAAATAAAAAATATTTTCATTCATAATTAGATCAATCACACGATACATTTTTAAGAAAGATAAAGAAAAAGTTCACTTTTATATAAAAACTGAACTTTTACTTTCCTCCCTTCAAAAATGTATCTTGTGCCAAATCATGTAGAGATCAACGTCTTAGATGAAATTTCGATATTCGTAATGTCCGTCTTCAAAATGATCCTGAAAGAAGAATAAAATAAACTTTGATCCTAAAATAGATGAATACTATAAATCTTATCTTCGAAGTATGACGACAAATAATCCTGAACATCCAATTATACTCGAGAAATAAAATCAAAAAGAACTAGTTATTTAACTATAACTATTCTCTGACCCCTGAGTACAATAGTGACGGAGCTCCCACTATTGTAGTAGTCATCACAGAGCGTAAGCAACTGTGAGCGGTTTCACATGGTGCGCCCCCGGAGGTGGCATAACTATTTGAATTAAATTCACGTGAAAACTTTTCCGCGGATCCTACCATGATGGACCAGGTTTTAAGCTGTTCAATCAAAAACGTTTCTCGTATCCCGGTATGTTCATTCACCACGTCGAAATTCGGCTTAGATAAGACTTTGAGGAAATATATAATAGAATAACAACATCTTTCTCCCAGTTTCAAATTTGGACTGCATTTTCTTATGTGTTTTGACACTTCTCTTCGATCAATTCTGTCGATCCGTTGTTTCTAATTTCATCAGTTGTTTCTATTTTCATTTGTTTGTTTAAATCTGAATGTTTTGCAATCCCATCAGGTTATTTTTAATCTCTGGTTGTTTATCATCCTTTCTGGTTGTTTGTAGTCCTTTCTGGTTGTTTGTAGTCCTTTCTGGTTGTTTGTAGTCCTTTCTGGTTGTTTGTGATCCTTCCTGGTTGTTTGTGATCCCACCGCTGCCACCAATTTAAAGAACATTGTATGCTGAGTCTGGTAATTAAATCAGAAATGTCTTCCTTACTAGATGATATTTAATAGATTATAAATAAACAAATAATAATAATAAGATAATAAGGTAGCGTATATGGTATCGTGTTATGATGTCCGAGCGTGAACCTCTTCGGAAGATGTTTCGAGGATTCAACAACCTTTAGATATAAATTTAGTAGATCTTATATTAGATGTCTAGAAGGAGTCTTTAATAACTAGTTAACTGATGAACCAAGAGATCTTGTGGAATCTTGAGGACTTGATTTTTTTTATTCACCTCCACCAAATAGTTAGAGGTTTATGCTCTCGCCAAATAGCTAAGAGCTCAGATTCTTCTAGTTGATATTCTTTTCGTTGGTTTCCATCTCTTTGGCTTCTCTTCTAATTGACAACCTGTCATTCGTTGATTCCTCGTAACTCAATTGTTTTTTCAATCTTAATCTTGATTCTTTTTATCCCTGTAGATGTTAAACCCTCTACGAAATATTTAACAATCGAAAATTAATTTTACGACATAAGAAACTAAAAAGTTAACGAAAATTACAAGTTTTGAAGTTCTAATTATGAATTCAAATAAAATATATTTTCATTCATAATTAGATCTATCACACGATACATTTTTAAGAAGATAAAGAAAAAGTTCACTTTTATATAAAAACAACTTTTATAATATATATATATATATATATATATATATATATATATATATATATATATATATATATATATATATATATATATATATATATATATATATATATATATATATAAGTAAGTTAGGTATACAAATAATTTTTACAATTTTGCCCCTTTGCGCTCCACTCAAAATTTGACAAATTGCTTATAAAGCTGAGGACGTTAATGATGCGCCGTCGATTTTTTTTCTCCCCTCTACCTTTGATCCACTTCCAGGATTTATACCAACAATACATCTGAAAAAAATAAAAGGTTATGAGATTTTCTCAATTTATTGTTGGTTGAAAGATGATAAATATATAAAAACCTGAATAGTGAGTTATTAAATAATAAAGTACTGTATGACTTTCCTATCCTTGAATTAGATAAATGTATATTTAAAAAACAAAAATGTCCAAAGAAAAATAAATAAATTTTACAAATTTTTCATCTGTATGCAACATTTTTCTGATATGTCTGATTTTAAATGTCTTCAAGATTCTCGTGGAGTTGTGAAACATTCTTGAGTAGAGCAAAAGCTATTCGAACGCTTTAAATCAGATAACAAAAGTGATGAAAAACTTGTCCAATATCTTTAAAGAAGAAAATTATGTAGATGGGCAAAATGAAGTTTTTTTTTTTTTTTTTTTTTTTTTTTTTTGTGTGTGTGTGTGTGTGCAGAAAATGAAATCTTTTGAATTTCAACACTATAGGTCGGTATTAATGATTAAAAAGGGGAGGACTATATTAGAGATTGGAAGGAAAATAAAACACGATATTATAGATAGGATGGAAAATAATAAAACACGATATTATAGGATAGAAGCAGACTAAGTATGAAATGAATGAAAGAAAACCTGACAAGAATTGCTTTTTGTCTGATGATACTCCACAAACACATAAGATCATAAGAAATAAAGAGACGTTAAGAAGCCACAAATGCCTTTCGAGACTGTCCCAGTCAAATCATGTAAATAATTTGTCTAACCAAATTTTGCAACTAATTGTCTATGCAATAATCAATGTCTAACTAAACATGCAATGGCAAGCAAATGCACCAAGAGGTTTGTCAACACCATCGTATAACTTTATTAGAAGGTAATGTATACTCAGACCACAAATGCCAAAAAATATAGCTACGGTACATGCTAATTATACTTTTAAATCATTTGATTTGACTATAGGAATTTTTTTTTCGTGTACAATTTACAATATACTCATGTTAACAGAATTTTTTTTGGTTTACAATTTACAATATACCCATGTTACAGAAATAACATAGGTCGCGCATGTCCTGTAAGATAACAATTGGTCAGCACGATTTAACCTATCCGTAAGAGAGAAAAGATCACGTCAATGAGAAAAATTAATAAAGGTTTATCATTCAGTAACCATAACCGTGTTGGCTTAGCATTTCAGTTCTACTGTTATCGTTAAAGTAAAATAGAAATCAAAATAAGGATGAGGCAATGGGGTGGTAGTTCTCAATATGTCTTAACAGCTATATAAGCTTTTGTCATGGATCAGCAACAAAGGAGGAAACACTACACAAATTTACAATGGTATAACTATGTGTAACCTTCATTCCTAGTCCTGAAATATACTCACCAAGGTTTGAGAAGTCCAGAAGACAAGTAAGCTTAAAACATTCTTTAAATCGGGAATATAGTATAGCGAATGGACGAATGAGATATTATTAAATAGGTTTAAAAGAATGGCATATATTACAGAAGTAAATATAGGAGGCATATTAAAGGATAGAATCAGAGACTGAAAATTCATGAGATATGATAACTACCGCATTTGAAAGATCGATATTATCATCAATAATATATCATATATAACCAAAATTATAACTCGTAGAAATTGGAATATATATATATATATATATATATATATATATATATATATATATATATATATATATATATATATGTTGTAAAATTTTATATTATATAGCGGCAGTGACAATCCCACCAGCTGCCAACATTTGTGAAATTTTATGTAGTAAGGAATTTCGGGAACGAAATAAATCAGATCGTAGTTATATCTTTATAATAAAATAAGGATTATATAATAATGAATTATTTGGCCGAATAGAAAAATAATAATAATAATAATAAACTCTGCGGAGGATTTTATCGAGGATTCGATAACTTCATTAGGATAGTAAGTATTTGATCTGAGATTAATGTAAACCTCGAGATTTATAAAGTTGATTGAAAGAAATAATAATGTCTTCTAATGAGTAGGTAAACAGACAAGATATAATTCGTTTCCCTATCCTCTAATGAGTAATAGGTATGAAACGTCCCTTCGCCTAATAGCTAAAGAGATATCCTTGTTTCTTCTAACCCTTTTTGTTTCATCGTCTTGATCTTGTCTTCTATTATTCCCGTTGATTGATTGTTCTTTCTTAGATAAGTCTTCTGATAGATTGTTGATTTTTCCATCTTGAATTTCTCTCATAGATTGTCTTTCATATAAATTTCTCGTCCATTTATATTCGTAGAGGTTAAGTTCACTACGAATTTTTAACAATCAAAATAATAAACTTAAAATTAATTTTATGATATAAAAATCTAAAAAGTTAACAAAATAAATATAAATTTTGAAGTGAGGAATCAATCACTTTTGGTACATTTTTAAAGGAAAAAAAAAGTACAGTTTTTAGTTAAAACTGAACTTTACAATATATATATATAGTATACCTATAGTATTTCACTGCTTATTTGCGCAGAGTAAAAATATTTATCAATAATATCTGCTATGTTAAATTTAATATATGCAAATTATCAACGAGGAAAGGGTGTAAAAGTAAATATTAAAAAAATAAAGAAATCAGATATCTCTCAACTCTGAACAAGAGAATATCATTCACACTGGTCATTAGTGCATTACAGATGATGCATAATTTACTTAGGCATGAATAATTACGAAAATAGTTTATTAGGAATATAGGTTAGTAGATCAATTTTTATTTTAAGGCTGATAATATTGAAATTTGATAATTGTTACACCATACAGAGATAAGAAATTTACTTGGCAATAACATTTTCGTTCATTACCTTTAAATAAACTTCAAGACTGATTTACTGTCTTCTTGATATTCAATATTAAAAACAAAATGCAGCAAAAAGAACTGCAAAACCAGACAAAAAAATCTTCAGTGAGATCAATCTAGACTTGTTGGTCGACAGCTAACATCAATCTATCACATAAATTAATAGAACTCCCTGAAATAGAAATGTTAACGTGAATACAAAGATCACATACAACAAAGCAGAGATATTTAGAATGTACGATTTAATTCAAGGATACATTCACAATTTAATTTTCAACTGTTTCAGAGATAACTTTTGAAAATTAATGCAGAAGACAAAATTTGTATAGTTGATATTATTGGTTGAAGATCAGAAAACGAATGATGCGCAAGCGCGCTCACGCACGCACATACAGATACATATATATATATATATATATATATATATATATATATATATATATATATATATATATATATATATATATATATATATTTTTTTTTTTAATAACCACTCATAGGCAGAGCCCTATTCTGGGAGGAGGTTTCATAACAATATAAAAAGAAAAATACAACTTGCACCTAACACAAATTTCGTTTATGAACACAGACGTAGGATTTAGAGAAATTGAGATTGAGTTCAGCAGGAAATACAGATGATAGAGAATTCCACAAAACAGATGTGGCTGGAAAGAAGCACCATAACGGAAGAGCCAGGAGTTACCTATGTCCACACAAAATTTGTGTGCAGAGAAAGCACCCCTTGTGCTATGAGGACGCCGTAAGGTGAAGGTATACGAGTGGTCTGTTCCCTCGAGCATTTGCCGCTGTAGTACCTATAGAAAAGAGACAAGGCACCAATGTCAAGTCACAGAATTAGTAAAAGCGGAACAGTTTGCAAGTCTTTTAGACTTTGATTCAACCCTATCCAAAAGATGGGAGAAACCTGACCCATCCCAAATATGAGAGCAGTACTCCATACAAGGGCGGATGAGGTCCTCGTATATTTGAAGTAACTGCGAAGAAGGAAAAATATTCTCGCAATCTGAATAGAACTTCCAGCTTTTTTGCATTGTGATGTGAGATTTCCAAGACATGTTTTTGTTTATGTGAAGGCCAAGGATGACAGGAGAGAAGGAGAACCGCCGAAAGATATAGAAAAGTTAGGTGTCTCTGAGAGGGAGATTTCATGAAATTAAGTTTTTAAAATCTGAATTTCACAAGCTTGAGACGACCCCACTGAGAAATTCCAGATCAGCAAGAATGGAATCGGAAAGATGAAGGCTAGAGGCAACTGCAGATCCAAAGGAGGGAGCAGTTTTGAAATTAGTAAAAGAATGGAGGGTTGAGTCATCGACATATAAATGGATGGGGTTATATGAGCAGCTGAGAACATCAATGAAAAGTAGAAATAGAGTAAGAGATAATGCAGAACTCTCAGGAACACCACTACTGACAGAAAAGGAAGACGTCGCCCTATCAACAACAGCCGAAATGGAACAATTAGAAACAAAGTCTACCCATAGTCCCTAAGGGCAAAAGACCATAAATCTGTGATGGAAAAGTATATCACCAGTAGACCTCGAACGCCATATTGTTGATCAGAAAAAAGGGAAAGATTCCAGATGATTCAAGAAATGAGAATTGAGAATGGTTTCAAAGACCTTAGAATATAAGTGAGAGCTACAGGGCGCTAGTTAGAAGGATCAGAGCAGCTAACTACCTTTCTTCGAAATAGGTTGGATTAATGCGCGCTTCCAACACTTAGGAAAAGTAGTAGTATTGATGCATTGAGTGAAAAGTTGAACGAGTGACGAGGCTAGCTCGGAAGCACGCTCCCTTAAAACTTAGGGATGAATATCACCCAGCCCGCCTGCCTTTCTTACATTCATAGATCTCAGAAGCCCATGCACTAGATCAAACGTAATTACAGGCAAAGGCATGATGCATCTAAGAGGAGAAGTAGGAGGAGGATTGTCGGAGTCATCCATGGTTGAAATAGACGAGAAGAGGAGGCCGAAGAAAAAGCCTTTTCAGTTGGAGTGTTAGTAACAGAACCATCTGAGAATCGGAGGAGGAAAGGAAGATTTACAGTTAGAGATATTTTTTTCAAGAGGCAAGAAAGATTTATCAGTAGGAGAATTAGAGAGTTCAGGACACCTTCTTTTGTTGAAAGTCGGATTTGCTCATTGAAGAATATCCCTGCAACGATTCCGAGCTGATTGAAAATTAGCAAGAGTGATAGTTGAATTTTACCATCCTTGATATGTGGTATCACTTGCCTGAATGGCACGAGGGCAAGCGCGATTGAACCTTGAATTTTGATGAGAAAAAGATTTAGATGAAAAAGGAATGAACCAACTTATCCCATCAACGATTATAACTCGCACCTGATCGGCAGAAACCGAAGCGTCTTCTGAGACAAAGCAGTCCCAGTAAAAGCAACGGAAAATATCCTAGTCAGCCCGATCAAAGGACCAGCAGAGACGCGAGCGCGCGCCACACACACACACACACACACACGCACACACACACACACACACACACACACACACACACACACACACACACATATATATATATATATATATATATATATATATATATATATATATATATATATATATATATATATATATATATATATATATATATATATATATACTATGGAAAAAAAGTATAAAAAAATATCACAAACAATAAGGCATGGTTTTTTAGGAAGCATATCTGAAGAAATTTCATCCCACTGAGTTGTTTCCTGAAAAAATAATAATAATAATAATAAAAAAAAGCTACAAAGAAAAAGATTTTCAAAAACAATAGCAGGCTTATAAAATAACCAAAAAATAAAAAAAATTTTTTTTTTTTGTTAATTACATTCCCCTCTTTGAAAGTAATTTGAGGAAAAGGTATTTGCACTTTTAAGTCTTTGTAACGTATAGAATATGAAAAACTTTCAACATATGCATCAAATGTTTCTTTACTTGAGTGATAAAAGTATTAGTGAAACTCCTATGGCATTTAATATAAATTACAAATAATAATCTAATTAGAAATCATCATTTTTTTTCCAATAAGATCACAACCAAATGCTTATATTTTAAAAAGTAGTTACTGAAATTATTCAATGTTAAAGGTATCAACAAAGTAATACAATTTCTGTCATGAACGAAGTATTCAATTGACAAAAATTGCTCAATCAAATTTCTACGGTTCCATCAATAATTTTGATATTAATATAAACTGTTTACTTTACTATTGTGAAATATTTAAATTTTTGGTTGCAAATCCTTATCATAAAACTATAAATAATAACTTACATTCCATACTTTCAGAATATGGTAATATTAAAATAATGCATTTTCATATGTCCATAAATAATAGAACTATATTTAGAAAACAGTCTTTGTGCAGTATTGCGACTTGGAATAATAAGAAAACTTAATTTACACTATTATAAAAAATTAAAATAATAATAGAAAATAATAGTTACCATAATGATATTGTCATAATACAAACCATATTTTATTAAAAAGAAATCAAAATTATTACAAATATTTTATTAAAGTTAAAAGTATAAGTCAACAAATTTTATTACATTAATTGCGATACGATTCATACCAAAAAATAAAATTAAAAAATTATTATTTAGAACTTACCTCAACAATTCTGAAAAGAACATTACCTTCTTTAAAATAAGCTTCCAAAAGTTTAACAATGACTGAAGGTTTTTCATCTAAAGTTCAATCATTATTTGCTTCAAGATTTTCAAATTTTTTCATTAGCAACTTGATACGTTCAAATGAGCAATTTTTCATAAAATGGAATATTCTTTGTTCTTTAGTTGACAAACCTTACCCAAGTGACTTCATTAAATCAATATTGACTAAATTCTTGAACTGAGATAGGAGACCCTCCTTTTCAAAAAGTTTGGGATATCGGCATTTAATCTCTGCCAAGGGTGTCCCACCATTAATAAGGCATCTTTGTGCATGAAAATCAACGGCATCAATATCATCACAATCTGGCTCTTCAGGTTGGCAGTTTACACATCCATAGCTGTCTCTAATATTGCTGCGTTGAATATTAGTGGAGTCAGACAATGCAAATGAATATTTTCTTTTGGCAGGATGGATCTCTCTATTGTTATTTTCGGATCTAAGGGTCAATTGGCGTTGAAAAGAATACCACTCAATTCCAACAATCATTTGGTCAATTTTGTCCTGGAAAGACATTGGAAATTTCTCAACAACTTTCATAGCAATTACTTCCATGTATTATTTACGTTTATTTTTACATTTGCCATGGATGTGACTTACAATAATGCGGACCATTTGTTTACGTAATTCTGCAGATGGCCTCTCGGACTTATTTATGCTCTGTAAAAGTGCCTTTGGCATTAAATCCCAAGGTCTATTAAACTTGAATGCCCAATTTGAGTCAGTATTAGAATAACTATGTTGATCATGTTCATTTTCATTTTGCTTACTTGTGCATCCAGTTTCCATAGGTAAAGATTTATTCATTAACGATGAAATACTTTCAGAAGCTATTAAAAAGTGAGAGAGAAAGACAAATCTTAATTCCGAATTAAAATTACTCAATTACTTTCAAAATATTAATAAATTAGTTGTCAATCATTCTATTGTGGCAAAAATTTCCATTGGAAACTCTACAACCAAGTTTTCTATTTTTTAATAAAAATTTTAAAATTTTAAAATTTCCTCCAAAATTATTACAAAAATACAATTTGTTAGCATTGTTATAATAATCTGTTTTATCAAATTAACTAAAAACTGCAGAATATAAAATTCCTACCTACTATTTTCCATGACTGAAGAAGCTTCTAACATGAATTAGTTTCAAGATTTCACATAGCTCTTTTTCTTCCACGTATTTCAAATCATTATCATCTTCAACACCACAATCAAGAACTTTTGTGGCTCCAAAATTCAACTTTTCACTAAAGGAAGGAAGATCCTTTTGAATTTTGTCTTTAATTATTTTCATTTTCATTAAATTTATTATCTTGAATTGTGAAGAAGCATATATATGTTGCGAATTTTGTCAAATCACAACCAGGTTTGGTTTTAACTCATGAAAATGCAAATGAATGACAGAAGTTGTCCCCTTTTTTTGTGATTGGGGAGCTCGATCAAAATATTTGTATACATCCATGTATAATTACATAGTTTTAATTATTGAATTTTATTTTAGAGCCTATTTTTTCTATCAAAATGTTGACAAATTTTATCATTTTTTTCCTTTCTTTTGGTTATAATTTTTTATAAAATGCTTTTGCATCATTTTTAACATCAGTTTCATTATCTAGACATCATAACCCTTCGTTTGATATATTATAACCCATAATTCAGATATATATATATATATATATATATATATATATATATATATATATATATATATATATATATATATATATATATATATATATATATACTTTTGACCCTTTTTTCCAAATTTGCATATAGATTACGCAAATTTAAGTTTTTCCATGTTAAAAACATCCTTCATCTCTTCTTATTATTTTAATCTGTTCTTAATATTGTGATACACATCAGGTCCAATGAATTAGTCATTTCAATTAGTCAATTATCTTAATTATCATAATTAAAAAGGTAAGCCTTTTTTCATATTAAAACCCTTATATTTCAGAAACTACTATGTCAATTGTTTTGAAACTTTGTCAGAATGTTTTATATTTCGTATAGAGCATTTTGATTATCAAAATTCATTGTAAGGTATTTTAATTACCTTCATATAAATTTAATTGAATAATAACTAGGAAATAAAATAGAAAATGGCGCCTGCCTCTCAGGTAATGGAGTTGCCGTCTTTCACCTTCCTTTATTATATAGGAAAACTTTCTAATTTAATATATAATTTTAAATTGTCCTTTTAACATATTTCGATTTGTTTTATTTTATGAAAAATTATATAAAAATTTCAAATCTTTTAAAAATCTAATTAATTTTCTCAACGGGAGCATAATTGGAAACTTTTCAGTTAACAGTCAAATTTCTTCATCTTTTATAAAAATGTTTTTATTCGTTTTGGATCATTCTAGAACGAACTTCAGCATTGAATTTGCCTTTATATATATTGCCCGCGCAAGTTTTGAGTCACTTTCAGTCTAGATATTAGAGAGCGAACTATTGTTAAGTGTTGTGATAATATTGCTTCATTTATGCTCATTTGATATGTTATTTTATAAATTGCTTCAATTAAAACATATAGTTAATTGTCATTGAATTTTCTATTGATAATTCTTCTCAAAATCAAATTATTGATTAATGATGTTTGATAATAAAATTTGTTTAAATTTCGGATCCTCGTTGACTTCAAGATAAAGAACTTCATCTTTATTGTCAGTTAAAAGAGGCTATTTCACTCTGGATTTTTTCAACGATTCCGGACTAACTTAAGTATCCTGTATCATATATATATATATATATATATATATATATATATATATATATATATATATATATATATATATATATATATATATATATATATATATATATATGGTTTTTTTTTGTGCAAATTTCTTTTATTTATTTTATATATGGTATTTGTATTTTTGTATTCAAAATTCATTCTAATCTCTAGAGAAATCTGCATTTTACTGGAGTCATTCCAATTTCTAGCTAAATTTTCATTTTTCTAGAATCAACAAAATTCCTAGAATAATTTCTAGGTTCTAATTAAAATTCCTAGAATAATTTCTGGGTCCCAAATATAAATTCTGAATAAAATTTCATTTTTCTAAGTATTTCAATTTTCTAGAATTTATTTCTAGAAACAAAATATATTTATTTGAGTCTTTTATATCTAATTGTATCATCGATATTGAAATTTGATTAAAGTAACGATAATCAGTTGCATATTTTATCAGTATCGGTGTCTAATAGTAATCGGTATCGATATAATCGGTTTACTATAAAACTTTCAATTGTGACTGGTCAAAATTGATTTGTTCCTGTATTATAATAAATTTAATTATTATAATTTCTATAAACGTGATTTGAAATTGTGTACTTGACACTGATCGCTGGTCAGAGGTGACTTCAAAACAACAAATTGTTGTTTTTCCGCGGTACCAACATAAAACTTACGCATCATTTTAGTTAAAATTACAGTACACATTCTTAAATCACTATAATAATTCTTCTTTAACAACTATACTAGGTTAGGCTCAAATTAATTTTTTCTAACTGATTATTTTCATTATATTTAGAGACTAGCACTTCTTGCTATTATTGGTCTCTCATTCTATCTTACATCTTCACTAATCACGGTTCAATTTTGGTTCTTCAATACTGTGAAATAGCAAGTTCCCGTGGTTAATTGTGTTATTAGTTCACAGTATTGAAGGAGGATCTGTCGTTTTCCCCCTTCTGGTAACGTCATTCCCCGGGTTAGCTTTTAGTTGCCAGAAGAAAAAGTGACAATATATATATATATATATATATATATATATATATATATATATATATATATATATATATTATATATATATATATTATATATTTAAATGTCTAATCTGTGTGTTCGTGGGGTTGGGCGTAGGCGGGGGCTTTCTATTACCCTTGCTAATGTCCGTGGCCTTCGATCTAATTTAGCGTCTGTTGAACACCACCTCTCTTCCTCTCGTCTTAACCTATTGCTTCTGTCTGAGACCCAGCTGGACAGGAGTTCCTTCTCTTGTAATCTTAATGTCTCTGACTACAACTTTTCTCACAATTTCCGTCTAAATGGTGGAGTCTGTGCCTATATTAACATTAACACTCCTGTGACACGTCTCGAAAATCTAGAATCTCTTAATTTCGATGTTTTATGGCTAAAAATCTGTCTTCCTACTACTACTATTATCTTGTGTTTCTGCTACTGCTCCCCTAATGGAACAGATTTTCCAGTTTTTTTTTCAATATCTTTCTACTACTCACGAGACTGTCACTTCTTCTCATCCAAATGCTGAAGTCCTTTATTTAGGGGATTTCAACGTACACCACACTGAGTGGTTGGGTTCCTCTCATACTGATACAGGTGAGAGGGAGGCTAAATCATTCAGCATTCTTAACGATCTGGAGCAGTTGATTAGGGAACCCACACACATTCCAGATCGCCCTAAGCAATTCTTGAATACACTTGATTTATGCTTCACCACTACTCTTTCTAGTTATAAATACACCATTTTCCCTCCTATTGGTAACTCTGACCATAATCTTATAGCTCTTAGTTATAATGCTTTCTCTCCAACAGCTCCACCATGCCCTAAACGTATTTTCAGGCACTTTAATCGGGCTAATTGGGGGGCAATGCGCCGCTTCTTTGCTAACTATCATTGGAGTGAATCTTGCTTTGTCTCGGGGGACGCTTCTGTCTCTGCTGAAAAGGTAGGGGCCGTAATCCTTGAACGGGATGAGCAGATTTATTCCATCTTCAACTAAATCTTTTTCTCCTCAAAATCCTTGGTTCGATGGCAATTGTTCTCTTGCCCTTCGGGAGAGAGACAATGCTTATCGTGAATGGAAAACTCTCCTTCTCCTATCACTCTTGCTAATTTTCATTCAGCTCGGAATCGTTGCAGGGATGTTCTTCGACGGACTAAGCATACTTTCATAAAAAGGAAGTGCGCTGACCTCCATGGCTCTCCTACTGATAAAAATTTCTGGCCTCTTGTCAAAAATATCTCTCTAACAACTTCTGTAAATCTGCCTTTCCTCCTCTTATTCGCTCTGATGGTTCTGTAGCTAATACTCCTTCTGAAAAGGCTAATCTCTTCGGCCTCTTTTTTCATCTAATTCCACCCTGCTCGATTCAGGCATCCCTCCTCCTACTCCTCCTCTCAAGTGTCCCATGCCTCTACCTATAATTACTCATGATCGGGTGCATGGGATCCTGAAATCTATGAACGTCAGGAAGGCCAGTGGCCCGGATGGCATTCCCCCTCGTGTTCTGAGGGAGTGTGCTTCCGAGTTGGCCCCTGTCCTCGTTCAGCTCTACTCTCTATG
>SEYY01008155.1:42500-45000 GCA_009176605.1 Armadillidium nasatum
GTCTTTGTCTATCTACTTCTACCTTCCCTTCTTGCTGGAAACGTGCGCTCATTCAACCTGTGCCGAAGAAGGGGGACCCCTCTCAACCCTCCAACTACCGTCCTATTTCTTTGACCTCCGTTCTCTCTAAAGTTTTCGAATCTATCCTTAACAGGAAGATTTGGAAGCATCTCAATTCTTCTAATCTTATCTCTGATCGCCAGTATGGCTTTCGTAAGAAACGCTCTACAGGTGATCTTCTTTCCCTTCTCTCTGAATCTTGGTCCTCCGCTATTCGGCATTTCGGTGAATCTTTTGCTGTCGCGCTGGACATATCGAAAGCCTTCGATAGAGTCTGGCACAAAGCTTTGATTTCTAAACTTCCCTCTTTCGGTATCTATCCTTCTCTCTGTGATCTTCTCGCTAATTTCCTTTCCGGTCGTTCTATAGCAACTGTTGTAGACGGCCACCGTTCATCCTTTAAATCTATTAATAGTGGTGTTCCTCAGGGTTCTGTACTATCACCAACACTTTTTCTACTCTTCATTAATGACCTTCTCTCCATCACCTCATCTCCTATCCACTCCTATGCTGATGACTCCACCCTTCATTATTCCTTCCATTTTGAAAAACGTCCCACCCAACAGCAGTTGATAGACTCGAGAAGGGTAGCCTTGGAACAACTAACCTCTGATCTTTCCCGTATTTCAAATTGGGGCAGAGAAAACATGGTTGTTTTCAATGCCTCAAAAACTCAGTTCCTCCATCTCTCCACTCGACACAATCTTCCACACAACTATGATATCTTCTTCGAAAACACACAACTCAAGCCTTCATCTGTCCTTAATATTCTTGGTGTTTCTTTTTCTCGTGATCTTTCTTGGAAAGATCACATTACTTCTCTTTCTAAACAAGCTTCTAAGAGGTTGGGTGTTCTGAGGCGCCTTCAGAATTACTTCACGCCACCCCAGTTGCTTGCTCTGTATAGGGGTGTTGTTCGTCCCTGTATGGAGTATGCTTCGCACATCTGGGGTGGTTCCACACATACAGCTCTCTTAGAGAAGGTGGAGTCAAGGGCATTTCGTCTCATCAACTCTCCTACTCTTAGTAACTCTCTTCAATCTCTTTCTGCCCGTCGAATTGTTGCTTCACTCTCTTTACTATCGCTATTACAACAGACGCTGCTCTTCTGAACTCTCTCGTTGCATACCTCCTCCATTGAGAAGAGCTCGTGCGACACGCCTTTCTACACATTCTCATCCTTTCTCTGTCCAACTCTCCGACCCCAGACTTAACCGCTATGCTCAGTCTTACATATACTCTACTGGTAAAGTCTGGAACACACTCCCTTCATCTGTTTTCCCAATCTTCCTTTGACTTGCATACTTTCAAACGCCGTGTGTCTGGACACGTCGGCCACCATCGACCATGATTATAGACCTTTCCCAACTCCGGTGGAATTTGGTAGGCCTCCTGGCCTTTGCCCACCGGAGGAGACATAAAAAATATATATATATATATATATATATATATATATATATATATATATATATATATATATATATATATATATATATATATATATATATAAACAGCATTGCCCCTTTTGAGCTTAATTTTAATTAAGAAAAGTATGGCAAAAAATGAAGTATACTCCTGAATTAAAGCCTTATTACTTCACCTCGATACTCTTAAACCCATGAGTAGAAGAAATAATAAAATATTTGTTCAATATCAAACTATGAGATATAACTATTTTAATTAAGGGGGTCTTACTTTTTTCTTTACAGCTCATTTCAAACATTTAATATATTTGTTGAAAATTAGCTAGTGTTGGTATTATTAAGGACCTTTAAGAAGGGCTGTGGGAATAATAAATTTATCTGTTGACTCCAACTTCTATCCCATTTCAAAATATCCAGATCCACCTCCATCTACACAATTTTTATATTTTTATGCTCTGGCATCATTATTTTAGAACATGCAGCTCCAGCTCCACATCCTTTATTTTATATTTTTATTTCTTTGCTTCAGCCATTGATCCAAGTTCCTATATTGTATTGTAATAATAATTTTGCTCAGGCAATTTTCCCATCCAAAAAATAAATATATTAAAAAAAAAAATGTTTCCAGGTCCACCCAAAACTTTGTGGCTACAGCTCTGGATTAACAGCCTTGTGTCTATGGACAAATATAAAAATGAACAACAACAATGTAACTTTAATTTTCGTTTCGCAACTTTTATATGCCTATTAACCTTTTTAATGTTTATTAAATATTTTAAGAATTTTCAGTAGGTTTCACAATAATCTGGCACAGAACTTCATTTTGACACACACACACACGCACGCACGCACGCACGCACGCACGCACGCACGCACGCACGCACAGCTATATTACGTTTTCACGACATATCTTTTGCTACCCCACTCATTTCGACTAAAACGCATTTTCCAGTGATAACACGACATTGTGCCAATTACCACGACATTACGAACTGAGGTTAACACACGATACTTAT
>SEYY01008155.1:47500-59726 GCA_009176605.1 Armadillidium nasatum
CAGTTATTAATATATTTAAATGATGAATGGTGGCCATCTACAACAGTTGCTATAGAACGACCAAAAAGAAATTCAGAGAGAAGGCCACAGTGAGAAGGATATATTTCGAAAGAGAGAAATTTGGAAATCTAAGCTTTGTGTCAGACTTTTTTGAAAACTTTCGTTAAGTCCAGCGCGACAGCAAAAGATTCACTGAAATGCCTAAGAGCGGAAGACCAAGAGTCAGAGAAAAGAGAAAGAGGATCACCAATAGAGCGTTTCTTACGAAAGCCATACTGGCGATCAGAGATAAAATTAGAAAAATTGAGATGTTTCCAAATCTTTGTTAGAGATAGATTAGGAAACGTTAGAAAGAACTGATTTTAAATAAATGGGACGGTAGTTAGAGGGTATAGAGGGGTCCCTCTTTTTCGGAACAGGCTGAATGAGCGCACGTTTCCAACAAGAAGGGAAGGTTGAAGTAAAAAGACAGACGAAAAAGTTTACCAAGGCAGGGTGCAAGATCTGAAGCAGAAGTTATGAGAACGACAGCTGCGATACCATAAGAACCGTACGCCTTCTTAGAATAAGCACAGATAGATCAGAAATGACGTTGTCGTAGCTACTAACTAAAGGTCTTAATGTAGAATGTACTACGAGATAACAAGGTCTAATGTTTAATCTTTAACTTTTGTTTGATTTGTGTCCAAGCTTTTTTTATTATTAACCCAGGTGTTACATTTAATTCTGATATTGTTTTATACTTTTCAAATATTTTTTGGTATTTCTTACTTTATATTGCCTACAACTTTGTTTCAAGATACTATGCTGTTCTTATGCCTGTTATGTCATTACTTTATATATATATATATATATATATATATATATATATATATATATATATATATATATATATATATATATATATATATATATATATATATATATATATCTTTTTTTGCTCAATGAGTTTTATAGTAAAATCTTTTAATTTGATATTTTGTTTGCTTTATTTCCTTGTATTAAATTCAAAATATGGTTCCTTGCTTATGAATATATATCTGTAACCGATGTAGTTTATTTATCCATACATAAAAGATTTATTACAACTGTAATATCAAAGATGGTATTCTGAATTCAAAGTTATAATTGAAAAACAATCGTTAAATATAGTTATATCAATTCAAGTTTGAAATTTGAAATCAATTTCATTCACTAATTCAAAAACGTTTCAAAATTAATCATTAGTTATTTAAATTAGTATACCAGTATCAATGATTTTAACTTATTTTCTAATGTTTGATCGAAGAATTAACCTGAATTCAGAACCTCAAACTCCAAATAGAAAACTACGTTTGAAAATCCAGTTCTATGTGTGTCTTATAAGATTATAATTAATTTATCACTGAACGAACTAAGATTAAATTCAAAACTACAAAAACTTTAAGTAAAAATGAAAACCATAAAGTAATTTAAACTGAATTAAACATTCTAAAATCAATAACCAAATCATTATTTCAAAGACATTCCAATGTCCACAGGTTAAAATTTTCTTAAGTTAGTCACTTAATTTAAATTGAACTAATTATTTATTTATTTTAAAGTTTAAAATTTATAATTATTTCCTAAGTTGTAACTTGATATTTAATTGAAAATAGTTGTTGAGTTCGAGTTACGTCAGGTCAATTTGAACATATTCGGTTAAATATGAGTAAGTGTTGAAGTTCTCTTTTTGAAGTAAAAACTATATGTATAAGTAAATTCCAACTACAATTTAAAATAAACTATTACCCCCTTATAAGTGAGGCTTGATTACAGTTGCTATTACCTTTATTAAAACAAAAAATCTTTCTATAGTGGGTCCTTACTACACCCCCTTCTCAAAGTGCTTGTTAAGTAGTGCTTTAAATGATTGTCTCTTATCGCCAGTACGGCTTTCGTAATGATTCCTTGCTTAATCATTACTTCGTTAAATCTTTCACCGTAGTACTGGACATTTTATGAAAGCCTTCAAAAAAGTCTTGCACAAAGTTTTGATTTCTGAACTTTCCTCTTTCCGAGTCCAGCATCCTCTCTGTGACATGCACTACGATTTCCTTTATAGTCGTTCTATAGCCACCGTTCAACATTTAAATGTATAAATTGTAGTGTTCCTCAAGGATATATCCTTTCCTGTATACTTTCATTAATGAACTTCTCTATTACTTTATTACATATCCACTCCTATGTCGATAACACCATCCTTCTTTGTTCCTTTCAGTATGAAAGACGCCTCTCCCAACAACAGTTAATTGAAACTAATGTGGCCTTTTAGCAAATGTTCTCTGATATTTCTCATATTTCAAATTAGAGCATTGAAAACATGGACATTTTCAATTCGTCAAAATTGTTCTTCCATCTTTCTACTCGACATAACCTTCTACACAACTATGACATCTTTTTCAAGAACACAAATCAAACCTTCATCTGTCCTTAATATTCTGGTTTCTTTTTCTTGGAAGGATCTAGCACAGTATCGTTGGCTCACAGAAATACACTGATTTCCCAATTACACCTTACAGAAGCTCCTTTACCAGTCCTCTTCATATTCCTAATTGCACAGTTCATAAAAAAATTGTAAATAACCATGAAAGCATAACTCTACCATAACTCAGCACTTTATATTTGAACAACTTCTCCTCTCCTTTTAATACTAAAGTACTTTATGTTGGGCTTGTATATAAAAAAGCTTTACTTGCATGTAATAATAATTCATTTATTCCACCACTCCCAAGAACTTCATTCTTCTGAACTGTCGTTTCTTTTTCCTAGTCGAAGAATCACGAAAAAAAATTTCTTCTTTTCTGAATATGTCGCTCAGCATTTTTAAGGTAAACATCTGACTCACACTTCTTCAACCATATCTAAAACCAGAGTATTTGCCCTAATAGCATAATATAAAATACTTGTTAAAATAAAAAATTGGTCATTATAGTTCTAAATTTTAATGAATACTGTATAAAAAAAATTAAGAAAATATGAATATTCTAAACAAGATTTAGAAGTTTTCATCATAAAAATAAAAATAAAGCAAAAAATTCTGTAAAAAAAAATTAAAAAAAAAAAAAATAATAATATATATATATATATATTATATATATATATATATATATATATATATATATATATATATATATATATATATATATATATATATATATATATATATATATGAAAGTTCTAAATAAATTTATAATTTTTAAAAACAAAATTAATAATTAAAAAATAAAAAAAAAAAAAAAAAAAAAAAAAAAAAAATATATATATATATATATATATATATATATATATATATATATATATATATATATATATATATATATATATATATATATATATATATATATATATATATATATATAATCTTGCAGAACTCGATTAATTGATACTATTTTATTTCGAATAAAATTCTTTACATGGAGCCAATTTCTTCCTTTAAAGTGATTTGGATGTAGATCCAGAAACTTTGAGCATTCTTCTTTCCCTGTTAGCTTTTGCTTCTAAACACACGTTCTGAAATAACTGAGAGCTGTCTCTTTTTCTTCGTGTGTCCACGGTCTTCTTTTGAATTTCCCCAATATATATATATATATATATATATATATATATATATATATATATATATATATATATATATATATATATATATATATATATATATATATATAAGTAGTAAGGGGGGCACTTTCGACCGGTGCCAGATTTAGCTACTTTTCGAAAAATTTGGCAAGCTTTCCTTAACGGTCTTTTCTGCATTGGCGTGCAATCCTGCATTCTCAGGGACCTTCCTGACATTTTCTTTGTTCGTTCACGGACCCCCAAGCCTCAAGTTCGAACCAATTTCAGGCTGACTGAACCGCAAAGAAAATGGTCAGGAGAGAAAGTGAGGTGAACGCAGCGATTTCGCAAACTCAGGCAACTTCCTGGTACCATTTTTGGAGGTTCACCGGGCCCCCGCGGGGCCCTCTCCCCAGACTTGAGTCCAATTTTAATGTGTTGAACCTCCCAAAATGGTGTCAGGAAAGGGCGTTAGGTCAATTTGAGCGGAGTGATTTGCATTGCAAATCAAAATTCCGTTTGGCATAGGTTGTCAGATTTTCGAAATGAAGGTAAATCTGTCACCGGTCGAAAGTGCCCCCTTTACTACTTATATATATATATATATATATATATATATATATATATATATATATATATATATATATATATATATATATATATATATATATATATATATATATAAGTTTCTTCTGAAAACACAACTGCCGTTTTACCTTCTACTAAAGCTGAACTCCTCGCCTAAACTGTAATCTCAAACTACCTTGCACGAATCCCGGGATATTCCTCATATTCAACCCCCTCCAACTCATTTATGCCTAATATTGTAATTTCTTCTAAAGATATCATTTCTGCTCTATCTGAGATTTTCAGCATTTTTTTCATTTTTCGGTCTGATGGCATAATTTCCCCTTCTTCATTATTTATCACAAAGGAATTATGCTTAAAATTACCCAATTTTTGTAATTCTTCTAAAAGAATGGCTCCTTCTTTTGAGTTTTTAGGGTAAGACATAAATTCTTGTACTTTTTTTTCAGTTTAATGCCTGTTAATCATGTGTCTAGGCAACTGAGTCTGGAGTTTTAAGCAATATGGACTAATTTTTTCGACTTTTAAAGTTGCAGGTTTGTAGGTTTTGTACAGTGATCTTCTTTATTTCAGATTCAGCTGAATTTTGAGAGCTTGGGACATTATTACTCTCTCTAACTGTAGAGTTTGATTTTGAAACATTAAATTTTTCAAGAGATATACTCCCCTCTGAGGTCGAAGTCATTGTTGGAGCATAGTCATGATCTTTTAATTTATTAAATTTCTGCGGTGAAATTGAAGCAGTATAATGAAAGTCTTTTGAATCTGCGCACTTTTGCGAAATTTTAGTAACTTCAGTTAGTTTCGAAGGATCATTCTCAAAGTCATTAGCTCTATATATCTGAGCAGGTATATTAACATCACTAAACGTCGGCGTTGCATAGCCACAATTTTTATCACTTCTACATCCGACACTGAAAGTTTCTCTTTCTATTTTTATTGTTTGCTTTTTGTCATGTCTTAATGTGAAACTTTTCATTCTCAGTTTTTGACAAACTATCAAAAGTTGTGTTAGATGTTTGCAAATTATAATAAATTTTATTATTTTCTTGTGAATACAAGTTTTTTGTGGAAAAGCATTGCTCAAATGAATCGTCCAATAAGTCTTCGGGAAAATCGGATGGAAGTGATGGGGGAGCACTTGAGGCTTGGAATATATATATATATATATATATATATATATATATATATATATATATATATATATATATATATATATATATATATATATATATATATATATATATATAGTGGTGTTTCTCAAGGATCTGTCCTATCCCAAATATTTTTCTTGTTTTCATCAATGACCTTCTCTCTATTACTTCGTCTCCTATCCACTCCTATGCTGATGACTCCACCCTTCATTACTCCTTTCAATTTGATAGACGCCCAGCAGTTGTTAGATGCAAGAAGGATGGCTTTGGAGCAACTGGCCTCTGATATTTCACGTTTTTCAAATTGGGGCACAGAAAACATTGTTATTGGCAATGTCTCACAACTCAATTTCTCTATCTCTCTATTTGACAATCTTCCACACAACTATGACATCTTCGAAAGCACCCATCTCAAACCTTCATCTGTCCTCAATATTTCCGGTGTTTCTCTTTCCCGAGATCTTTCGTTGATAGATTTTACTTCTCTTCCTAAACAAGCTTTTAAGAGGTTGGGAGTTCTGATGCGCCTTCAGAAATTCTTCATACTACCCCAGTTGCTTGCTCTTTATAGGGGTGTTGTTTGCCCCTGTATGGAGTACGCCTCAGACATCTGGGGTGGTTCCACTCATACAGCTCTCCTTGAAGGGGTGGAGTCTACAGTTTGTCGTCTTATCAACTCTCCTACTCTCACTAATTCTCTCCAATCTCTTTCTGCTCGTGCTTCACTTGCTCTTTACTATTGCAATTACAACAGACACTGCTCTTCTGAACTCTCCAGTAGTATACCTCCTCCACTGAGAAGAGCTCGTGCGAGTGAACTTTCTACACAGTCTCATCCTTTCTCTGTCCAGCTCTTCGACACCAGAATTATCCGCTATGCTCATTTTTACATGTACTCCACTGGTAAGGCCTGGAACACACTCCATTTATCTTCTTTCCCAGCTTTTTTGACTTGCACACTTTTAAACGCAGTGTACCGGGTCTTGTTAGCAAAAAGAGACCTGATTTCTGACTGTTCCTCAACTCTGGTGGATATTGGTAGGCCTCTGGCTTTTGCCCACAGAGGATATATATATATATATATATATATATATATATATATATATATATATATATATATATATATATATATATATATATATATATATATGAGGGAAAAAGATTAACTGCAAATAATCATTTTGTATTAGGTTTGGTTCTTCTACAAATAAATACTTCAATAAAGGTATAAATATATAGGCTGCTTAACAGGATCCATAAAAAATTAAAATTGATGCCCAATATGACAAGTCAGAATCGGTATAAACAAGCTCATATTTATAATGGAATAATGCAACGTCATTTTGGACCTATTAAATCTGCCCTTTCCACTGAGAATGAGAATATACTCTTATAATAGAATATATACGCTTATAAGGGTCTATACCAGGGATGGGGACCTGCAGCCTTAATTAAGGTCACATGCTGGCTTCAACACTAAATTTAAATTTTAAATAACTACTACTATTTTGTGTAAAAAAAATTTATTCTAAACTATTTTCATTCACACCTTTGAATGAACATATATATAAAAAACATTCCAATCTAAGAACACTTAAGTTTTAAGATGCTTAGATTTTGATAAAGTTTGCGGACATATTTTGTTTCTAAGTAGGAACAACTTCTTTCAAGAAGACCCATAACTGATCGACAGCATGAAATAGATTTATAGGTAACAGAACAACTTCTGTCAATTTTCCTTTCATTATAATTTTCACCAACAGGATTTGTTTTAAATCTATTTTATTAAGTGACAGTAAAATTTATAGTATTATTAACTAAATTTATGCAAATGCAAATCGGCATCGTTAGTTACACAATATATTTAAAATGGTTGATGAAGTGTATAGTAGATTTACTGTGTCACTGTAAATTGCGCTACCCATCTCAGTGGTAAGTTTTAGTAAAAATTTTATCTTTACGAGAACTAATCATTAAGTTTTATAAGATTAGAATCAGGACTACGAACTAGTAAAGGGAGATTCCTATAGAAATACTGTATTTATGTGATCTTGTGTCAAAGCAAAATAACCAAAACATTTCTTTGCAAGGCAAAAAAAATGTAAGTTCATACAAAAGTTCATACAAAATGTAAGTTCATGCAAAAATTCAATCGTTTCCACAAAAAAAAACTCATGTTTAAAATATCCTTTAAGCTAAATTGGATATTTCTTATGAGCACTCTCACCAGCTAACAAAGGTCATTAAAGAGCAAAACGAATCTTTCGAATAGTTTAAAGAATATTCATTTTTAAATTTGTTACTGAAGGAGAGCAATAAAAGTTTCACAGATTTTGAGAGTCATGACTTACACTGAAAAAAGCATTTCAGTTTCACATGGTTAATTTTTCCAAGGTCCTAATTCAAGCTACAGATGGAATTAATTAAACTATTAGATTACATTTTAAGTGATCTGTTTGATGCTTAAAAAAATTCCATTAAAATTTGGAAAATGCAATAGAATATCCATACCTATGGCAACATATGAACGATGAAAACTTTCTTGTTTCTCAACCACTTACTGTTGCAGATCAACATTTTTATACATCAAACAAATCAAAACACCATTACGTTTTCAATTAATTGGCATGCATCTTGAGAACTAGATAAAACTTTTGAATACCATGTTGAAACCAAATTGAAATTACTTTCTCTTTAAAAAAAAACAAAAAACTATTAATAAAATAGTTAGTTAACACTAATTTTAAAGAAATATTTTTCTTGATATATATATATATATATATATATATATATATATATATATATATATATATATATATATATATATATATATATATATATATATATATATATATATAGAGGTGGGCGGGATAGTAATTTTTTACTATCCGCGGATGCGGATGCGGTTACGGATATTAAATTGCGGATATCCGCAGATGCGGATAGTTTAATTTATTAAGAGTTTTTGCCATAGATTCTTGGAATTTTAAATATAATATCCAGAATCTATGTTACCAGGGTGTGGGACGGGAACCCAACTTTTGAACACCCCACCAACCTCTTTCCCCAGCCTCCACCCATTTGGGAAAAGGTTTTATATATATATATATATATATATATATATATATATATATATATATATATATATATATATATATATATATATATATATATATATACCAGTAATTCAGTATTACCTTCACACTTCACAGTTTCACATATTCCATTTGAAGTTAATAATTGGTTATTTTTTTAGAAATAAAAGCTTTTGGGCTTTTTCAGGTGAAAGTTTGGTTCGCTTTTCGTCGTAAATGAGGCCTGCTCTACTATCCGCGTATGCCGATTCGGTTGCGTATATTCAATTGCGGATATTGGAAAAATGATGCGAATATCCGATCCACCTTATATATATATATATATATATATATATATATATATATATATATATATATATATATATATATATATATATATATATATATATATATTTTTTTTACAAAACGCCACCACTCACGGGCAGAGCCCTTTTCAAGGAGGGGGCACACACACAAGGACAAACTCACACAAACACACACACCTAACGCACAGCCCTCAGGTGGGCGCAGACGGAAGACTTGAAGAGTGGAAGATTAAATACAGTTGGAAAAATGGAAGATGGTAGAGAATTCCACAGAATAGAGGTGGCTGGAAAGGAGGAGGTACCACAACGGGCTAGCCTGGGATTCCCTACGTCCACACAAAATTGGTGTGAAAGCAGGGCACCCCTTGTTCAACGAGGACGACGCAACGGTGGAGGAATGCGAGAGGCCAATTCCCTCGAGCACCTGCCATTGTAGTACCTGTAGAAAAGAGATAGCGCGCCAACGTCACGTCGCAGAGACAGAGGGTCAAGAGTGTTTGAAAGTAGGGGACAGTTTATTAATCTCATAGCTTTTGACTCAACCCTATCCAGAAGAGAGGAGGAGCCAGAGCCCCCCCAAATGTGAGAACAGTACTCCATACAAGGGCGAATAAGACCCTTATTTATCTGGAGTAACTGCTCAGAAGAAAAAAAAATTCGCAACCTGAACAGAACTCCCAGCTTCTTAGAGGCTTCTTTAGCAACCATTGTGATATGTGGTTTCCAAGACAGTTTGTTGTTTATGTTTAGACCAAGAATGTTAATGTTATTTACAGGTGAGACGGGAGAGCCATCGAAGAGGATAGGAAAGTTAGGAGGGGTCCCTAAGGGCAGAAGACCATAGATCAGTAAGATAGGAAAGTATGTCACCAGTTGACCTCGAGCGACGAAAGCCATACTGGTGATCAGAGAGAAGAGAATGAGACTCCAAATGATCCAGCAAATGAGAGTTGAGGAGAGTTTGAAAATTTTTAGATAGAACACAAGTGAGAGCTATAGGTCGATAGTTAGAAGGGTCAGAAAGGCTACCTTTTTTCGGGATCGGCTGAACCAACGCACGCTTCCAGCATAGAGGAAAAGTATTAGTATTAAGGCATAGAGAGTAGAGCTGAACGAGGACAGGGGCCAACTCGGAAGCACACTCCCTCAGAACACGAGGGGGAATGCCATCCGGGCCACTGGCCTTCCTGACGTTCATAGATTTCAGGATCCCATGCACCCGATCATGAGTAATTATAGGTAGAGGCATGGAACACCTGAGAGGAGAAGAGAGTAGGAGGAGGGATGCTAGAATCGAGCAGGGTGGAATTAGATGAAAAAAGGAGGCCGAAGAGATTAGCCTTTTCAGAAGGAGTATTAGCTACAGAACCATCAGAGCGAATAAGAGGAGGAAAGGCAGATTTACAGAAGTTGTTAAAGATATTTTTGACAAGAGGCCAGAAATTTTTATCAGTAGGAGAGCCATGGAGGTCAGCGCACTTCCTTTTAATGAAAGTACGCTTAGTCCGTCGAAGAACATCCCTGCATCGATTCCGGGCTGAATGAAAATTAGCACGAGTGATAGGAGAAGGAGAGTTTTCCATTCACGATAAGCATTGTCTCTCTCCCGGAGTGCAAGAGAACAATTGCCATCGAACCATGGATTTTGAGGAGAAAAAGATTTAGTTGAAGATGGAATGAATCTGCCCATCCCTTCAAGGATTACTGCCCCTACCTTTTCAGCAGAAACAGAAGCATCCCCCGAGACAAAGCAAGATTCACTCCAATGATAGTTAGCAAAGAAGCGGCGCATTGCCCCCCAATTAGCCCGATTAAAGTGCCAGAAAGTACGTTTAGGGCATGGTGGAGCTGTTGGAGAGAAAGCATTATAACTAAGAGCTATAAGATTATGGTCAGAGTTACCAATAGGAGGGAAAATGGTGTATTTATAACTAGAAGGAGTAGTGGTGAAGCATAAATCAAGTGTATTCAAGAATTGGTTAGGACGATCTGGAATGTGTGTGGGTTCTCTAATCAACTGCTCCAGATCGTTAAGAATGCTGAATGAATTGGCCTCCCTCCCACCTGTATCAGTATGAGAGGAACCCAACCACTCAGTGTGGTGTACGTTGAAATCCCCTAAATAGAGGACCTCAGCATTTGGATGAGAAGTGACAGTCTCGTGAGTAGTAGTAAGATATTGAAAAAAGATTGGAAAATCTGTTCCATTAGGGGAGCAGTAACAGAAGCACAAGATAATTGTAGTAGTAGGAAGACAGATTTTAAGCCATAAAACATCGAAATTAGGAGATTCTAGATTTACGAGACGTGTCACATGAGTGTTAATGTTAATATGGGCACAGACTCCACCATTTAGACGGAAATTGTAAAAAAAAGTTGTAGTTAGAGACATTAAGATTGCTAGAGAAAGAATCCCTGTCCAGCTGGGTCTCAGACAGAAGTAAAAGGTTAGGAACGAGAGGTAGTGAGGTAGTGTTCAACAGACGCGAGATTAGATCGAAGGCCACGAACGTTAGCAAAGGTAATATAAAGCCCCCGTCTACGCCCAACCCCACGAACACTCAAATTAGGCATTAAAAAAAAAAAAAAAAAAAAAAAAAAAAATAATAATAATAATAATTCACGCACACACTCAGACACGCACGCTCGCACACACGTACTCACTAACTCACTCCCGCAAGCGCACATGCACACACGCTAACACACAATACGGTAACCTAATTAAAATAATTAGTTAAAATATTAAAACTTAAAATTAATTCCGAAAACATTAAAACTATAATTATTAAAACAAATAATGATGTAAAATTTATACTACAGAAATTCAATTTATTGATCGAAGAAAATAAGTAGCAAGCTTAAAACAGTAAAAGTTTACTTACGGTAAAATTAAAACCATACTTATCTTTCACTGGTCAAGCTTCCTTGACAATAAAATAACCTATAATTAATTAAAAACACTAAAAAAATTAAAACACAGAACACTGAAGAAAAATAAATGAACAACACATTTAACACACAAAAACAAAAAAACAAACAAAAAAAACACAAGCACACTCTAGCAATAGAGAACTATAAAACACAACCTCTCACTAAGAGAGCCAAACACTCAATATATATATATATATATATATATATATATATATATATATATATATATATATATATATATATATATATATATATATAATATATATATATATATATATATATATATATATATTAAATGCAGCATTTTTGAATCATAGTTTAATATAATGCAGTCTTACAGTGTAAAAAGGTTTCCCATCCCTGGTCATTAAATGTGAACTTTGAATTTTTTTTTTTTTTTTTTTCATAAAAACAAAATTATAGAACATCCTTAATTTACCAACATTCATTTAGCTGTCTTAATTTCGTCTACTTACCATTTTCTGATTCACAATCCTCCTCCTGACCTAAGAATATATATATATATATATATATATATATATATATATATATATATATATATATATATATATATATA
>SEYY01008156.1:0-12500 GCA_009176605.1 Armadillidium nasatum
AAAAATATAAATGTGAGGCGTTCGATAGTGGTATTATATAATTTAGAATCATTATATGGAAAAGAATCAGACTCCTGCCTCATATTATCTGGGTCGTTCCAATATTTTAGGTAATTGACTATCGAAAATGTTAAGGGAAATACAAAACTTATTTAAACGTAATATTCCATTCAAATTCATTAAACTAAGTGTGAAAAATATAAATGTGAGGCGTTCGATAGTGGTATTATATAATTTAGAATCATTATATGGAAAAGAATCAGACTCCTGCCTCATATTATCTGGGTCGTTCCAATATTTTAGGTAATTGACTATCGAAAATGTTAAGGGAAATACAAAACTTATTTAAACGTAATATTCCATTCAAATTCATTAAACTAAGTGTGAAAAATATAAATGTGAGGCGTTCGATAGTGGTATTATATAATTTAGAATCATTATATGGAAAAGAATCAGACTCCTGCCTCATATTATCTGGGTCGTTCCAATATTTTAGGTAATAATTGACTATCGAAAATGTTAAGGGAAATACAAAACTTATTTAAACGTAATATTCCATTCAAATTCATTAAACTAAGTGTGAAAAATATAAATGTGAGGCGTTCGATAGTGGTATTATATAATTTAGAATCATTATATGGAAAAGAATCAGACTCCTGCCTCATATTATCTGGGTCGTTCCAATATTTTAGGTAATTGACTATCGAAAATGTTAAGGGAAATACAAAACTTATTTAAACGTAATATTCCATTCAAATTCATTAAACTAAGTGTGAAAAATATAAATGTGAGGCGTTCGATAGTGGTATTATATAATTTAGAATCATTATATGGAAAAGAATCAGACTTCCTGCCTCATATTATCTGGGTCGTTCCAATATTTTAGGTAATTGACTATCGAAAATGTTAAGGGAAAGTAATACATTCAAATTCATTAAACTAAGTGTGAAAAATATAAATGTGAGGCGTTCGATAGTGGTATTATATATAATTTAGAATCATTATATGGAAAAGAATCAGACTCCTGCCTCATATTATCTGGGTCGTTCCAATATTTTAGGTAATTGACTATCGAAAATGTTAAGGGAAATACAAAACTTATTTAAACGTAATATTCCATTCAAATTCATTAAACTAAGTGTGAAAAATATAAATGTGAGGCGTTCGATAGTGGTATTATATAATTTAGAATCATTATATGGAAAAGAATCAGACTCCTGCCTCATATTATCTGGGTCGTTCCAATATTTTAGGTAATTGACTATCGAAAATGTTAAGGGAAATACAAAACTTATTTAAACGTAATATTCCATTCAAATTCATTAAACTAAGTGTGAAAAATATAAATGTGAGGCGTTCGATAGTGGTATTATATAATTTAGAATCATTATATGGAAAAGAATCAGACTCCTGCCTCATATTATCTGGGTCGTTCCAATATTTTAGGTAATTGACTATCGAAAATGTTAAGGGAAATACAAAACTTATTTAAACGTAATATTCCATTCAAATTCATTAAACTAAGTGTGAAAAATATAAATGTGAGGCGTTCGATAGTGGTATTATATATAATTTAGAATCATTATATGGAAAAGAATCAGACTCCTGCCTCATATTATCTGGGTCGTTCCAATATTTTAGGTAATTGACTATCGAAAATGTTAAGGGAAATACAAAACTTATTTAAACGTAATATTCCATTCAAATTCATTAAACTAAGTGTGAAAAATATATAAATGTGAGGCGTTCGATAGTGGTATTATATAATTTAGAATCATTATATGGAAAAGAATCAGACTCCTGCCTCATATTATCTGGGTCGTTCCAATATTTTAGGTAATTGACTATCGAAAATGTTAAGGGAAATACAAAACTTATTTAAACGTAATATTCCATTCAAATTCATTAAACTAAGTGTGAAAAATATAAATGTGAGGCGTTCGATAGTGGTATTATATAATTTAGAATCATTATATGGAAAAGAATCAGACTCCTGCCTCATATTATCTGGGTCGTTCCAATATTTTAGGTAATTGACTATCGAAAATGTTAAGGGAAATACAAAACTTATTTAAACGTAATATTCCATTCAAATTCATTAAACTAAGTGTGAAAAATATAAATGTGAGGCGTTCGATAGTGGTATTATATAATTTAGAATCATTATATGGAAAAGAATCAGACTCCTGCCTCATATTATCTGGGTCGTTCCAATATTTTAGGTAATTGACTATCGAAAATGTTAAGGGAAATACAAAACTTATTTAAACGTAATATTCCATTCAAATTCATTAAACTAAGTGTGAAAAATATAAATGTGAGGCGTTCGATAGTGGTATTATATAATTTAGAATCATTATATGGAAAAGAATCAGACTCCTGCCTCATATTATCTGGGTCGTTCCAATATTTTAGGTAATTGACTATCGAAAATGTTAAGGGAAATACAAAACTTATTTAAACGTAATATTTCCATTCAAATTCATTAAACTAAGTGTGAAAAATATAAATGTGAGGCGTTCGATAGTGGTATTATATAATTTAGAATCATTATATGGAAAAGAATCAGACTCCTGCCTCATATTATCTGGGTCGTTCCAATATTTTAGGTAATTGACTATCGAAAATGTTAAGGGAAATACAAAACTTATTTAAACGTAATATTCCATTCAAATTCATTAAACTAAGTGTGAAAAATATAAATGTGAGGCGTTCGATAGTGGTATTATATAATTTAGAATCATTATATGGAAAAGAATCAGACTCCTGCCTCATATTATCTGGGTCGTTCCAATATTTTAGGTAATTGACTATCGAAAATGTTAAGGGAAATACAAAACTTATTTAAACGTAATATTCCATTCAAATTCATTAAACTAAGTGTGAAAAATATAAATGTGAGGCGTTCGATAGTGGTATTATATAATTTAGAATCATTATATGGAAAAGAATCAGACTCCTGCCTCATATTATCTGGGTCGTTCCAATATTTTAGGTAATTGACTATCGAAAATGTTAAGGGAAATACAAAACTTATTTAAACGTAATATTCCATTCAAATTCATTAAACTAAGTGTGAAAAATATAAATGTGAGGCGTTCGATAGTGGTATTATATAATTTAGAATCATTATATGGAAAAGAATCAGACTCCTGCCTCATATTATCTGGGTCGTTCCAATATTTTAGGTAATTGACTATCGAAAATGTTAAGGGAAATACAAAACTTATTTAAACGTAATATTCCATTCAAATTCATTAAACTAAGTGTGAAAAATATAAATGTGAGGCGTTCGATAGTGGTATTATATAATTTAGAATCATTATATATGGAAAAGAATCAGACTCCTGCCTCATATTATCTGGGTCGTTCCAATATTTTAGGTAATTGACTATCGAAAATGTTAAGGGAAATACAAAACTTATTTAAACGTAATATTCCATTCAAATTCATTAAACTAAGTGTGAAAAATATAAATGTGAGGCGTTCGATAGTGGTATTATATAATTTAGAATCATTATATGGAAAAGAATCAGACTCCTGCCTCATATTATCTGGGTCGTTCCAATATTTTAGGTAATTGACTATCGAAAATGTTAAGGGAAATACAAAACTTATTTAAACGTAATATTCCATTCAAATTCATTAAACTAAGTGTGAAAAATATAAATGTGAGGCGTTCGATAGTGGTATTATATAATTTAGAATCATTATATGGAAAAGAATCAGACTCCTGCCTCATATTATCTGGGTCGTTCCAATATTTTAGGTAATTGACTATCGAAAATGTTAAGGGAAATACAAAACTTATTTAAACGTAATATTCCATTCAAATTCATTAAACTAAGTGTGAAAAATATAAATGTGAGGCGTTCGATAGTGGTATTATATAATTTAGAATCATTATATGGAAAAGAATCAGACTCCTGCCTCATATTATCTGGGTCGTTCCAATATTTTAGGTAATTGACTATCGAAAATGTTAAGGGAAATACAAAACTTATTTAAACGTAATATTCCATTCAAATTCATTAAACTAAGTGTGAAAAATATAAATGTGAGGCGTTCGATAGTGGTATTATATAATTTAGAATCATTATATGGAAAAGAATCAGACTCCTGCCTCATATTATCTGGGTCGTTCCAATATTTTAGGTAATTGACTATCGAAAATGTTAAGGGAAATACAAAACTTATTTAAACGTAATATTCCATTCAAATTCATTAAACTAAGTGTGAAAAATATAAAATGTGAGGCGTTCGATAGTGGTATTATATAATTTAGAATCATTATATGGAAAAGAATCAGACTCCTGCCTCATATTATCTGGGTCGTTCCAATATTTTAGGTAATTGACTATCGAAAATGTTAAGGGAAATACAAAACTTATTTAAACGTAATATTCCATTCAAATTCATTAAACTAAGTGTAAAAAATATAAATGTGAGGCGTTCGATAGTGGTATTATATAATTTAGAATCATTATATGGAAAAGAATCAGACTCCTGCCTCATATTATCTGGGTCGTTCCAATATTTTAGGTAATTGACTATCGAAAATGTTAAGGGAAATACAAAACTTATTTAAACGTAATATTCCATTCAAATTCATTAAACTAAGTGTGAAAAATATAAATGTGAGGCGTTCGATAGTGGTATTATATAATTTAGAATCATTATATGGAAAAGAATCAGACTCCTGCCTCATATTATCTGGGTCGTTCCAATATTTTAGGTAATTGACTATCGAAAATGTTAAGGGAAATACAAAACTTATTTAAACGTAATATTCCATTCAAATTCATTAAACTAAGTGTGAAAAATATAAATGTGAGGCGTTCGATAGTGGTATTATATAATTTAGAATCATTATATGGAAAAGAATCAGACTCCTGCCTCATATTATCTGGGTCGTTCCAATATTTTAGGTAATTGACTATCGAAAATGTTAAGGGAAATACAAAACTTATTTAAACGTAATATTCCATTCAAATTCATTAAACTAAGTGTGAAAAATATAAATGTGAGGCGTTCGATAGTGGTATTATATAATTTAGAATCATTATATGGAAAAGAATCAGACTCCTGCCTCATATTATCTGGGTCGTTCCAATATTTTAGGTAATTGACTATCGAAAATGTTAAGGGAAATACAAAACTTATTTAAACGTAATATTCCATTCAAATTCATTAAACTAAGTGTGAAAAATATAAATGTGAGGCGTTCGATAGTGGTATTATATAATTTAGAATCATTATATGGAAAAGAATCAGACTCCTGCCTCATATTATCTGGGTCGTTCCAATATTTTAGGTAATTGACTATCGAAAATGTTAAGGGAAATACAAAACTTATTTAAACGTAATATTCCATTCAAATTCATTAAACTAAGTGTGAAAAATATAAATGTGAGGCGTTCGATAGTGGTATTATATAATTTAGAATCATTATATGGATAAGAATCAGACTCCTGCCTCATATTATCTGGGTCGTTCCAATATTTTAGGTAATTGACTATCGAAAATGTTAAGGGAAATACAAAACTTATTTAAACGTAATATTCCATTCAAATTCATTAAACTAAGTGTGAAAAATATAAATGTGAGGCGTTCGATAGTGGTATTATATAATTTAGAATCATTATATGGAAAAGAATCAGACTCCTGCCTCATATTATCTGGGTCGTTCCAATATTTTAGGTAATTGACTATCGAAAATGTTAAGGGAAATACAAAACTTATTTAAACGTAATATTCCATTCAAATTCATTAAACTAAGTGTGAAAAATATAAATGTGAGGCGTTCGATAGTGGTATTATATAATTTAGAATCATTATATGGAAAAGAATCAGACTCCTGCCTCATATTATCTGGGTCGTTCCAATATTTTAGGTAATTGACTATCGAAAATGTTAAGGGAAATACAAAACTTATTTAAACGTAATATTCCATTCAAATTCATTAAACTAAGTGTGAAAAATATAAATGTGAGGCGTTCGATAGTGGTATTATATAATTTAGAATCATTATATGGAAAAGAATCAGACTCCTGCCTCATATTATCTGGGTCGTTCCAATATTTTAGGTAATTGACTATCGAAAATGTTAAGGGAAATACAAAACTTATTTAAACGTAATATTCCATTCAAATTCATTAAACTAAGTGTGAAAAATATAAATGTGAGGCGTTCGATAGTGGTATTATATAATTTAGAATCATTATATGGAAAAGAATCAGACTCCTGCCTCATATTATCTGGGTCGTTCCAATATTTTAGGTAATTGACTATCGAAAATGTTAAGGGAAATACAAAACTTATTTAAACGTAATATTCCATTCAAATTCATTAAACTAAGTGTGAAAAATATAAATGTGAGGCGTTCGATAGTGGTATTATATAATTTAGAATCATTATATGGAAAAGAATCAGACTCCTGCCTCATATTATCTGGGTCGTTCCAATATTTTAGGTAATTGACTATCGAAAATGTTAAGGGAAATACAAAACTTATTTAAACGTAATATTCCATTCAAATTCATTAAACTAAGTGTGAAAAATATAAATGTGAGGCGTTCGATAGTGGTATTATATAATTTAGAATCATTATATGGAAAAGAATCAGACTCCTGCCTCATATTATCTGGGTCGTTCCAATATTTTAGGTAATTGACTATCGAAAATGTTAAGGGAAATACAAAACTTATTTAAACGTAATATTTAACCTTCCTTAAATATTTTTTTTTTTGTTTTCTTCTGCTCTTCTTAACTTCGTTAACGAAACTTTCTCGACTTCCTCAAACTCTTTGAGAGGTCGGTAACTCTTTCTACACAGTCTCATCCTTTCTCTATCCAATTCTCGGATCCCAGACTTAATCGCTGTGCTGAATTTTACTTGTACTCTTCTGATAGTCTGGAACACCTTCCCTTCATCTATTTTCCCAACTTCCTATGACCTACACACCTTCAAACGCCATGTATCGGGACTTGTCGACCTTTAATTTGACTAGGTTCCTGATTTGCTTCTTGCTCTGGTGGAAATTTGGTAGGCCTTTGGCCTTTGCCCACCAGAGGTGATATATATATATATATATATATATATATATATATATATATATATATATATATATATATATATATATATATATATATATATATATATATATATATATATATATATATATATATATATATATATACCACTGAACTGTCCGAGAACACACTTCCCTTCTCTAATTTCCTATCTTCATTCAACGGACAAATTTAAACACAGTAACAGTAATTATTAATGGACTACTTCTTCCGAATAATTTCCATGATCGTCTCCTCCATAACGAAGGAAAAATAGTGACAATATATATCAAAGGAGAGATGAACTAAAAAATGCATTAGAGCCAAACATGCATTTTAAAACTACCTGAGTTAGAGGAAGTTCAACTGCAGGTCAAGTCAAAGGCAGACATGCCCCGATACTCTGCGTGTTTTGAGAACCACAGCAGGAGTACGGTCAAAATGATTCCTGCTTCTGATTATTTCGTTTGTCTGTTTGTTATCAAGTAAAATAGAATACGTAGATAGTATTTAATAAAATAATAATAATTATTATTACTGTTATATTACGACAATTATTTTATTTTTTATATTATTCTTAAAAATTATTATTCTTTCCTTTCTCTCTGACTCTTGGTGCTCCGCTCTTCGGCATTTCGGGGAATCTTTTTTTTGTTGCGCTGGTCATATCGAAAATCTTCGATAGCGTCTGGCACAAAGCTTTGATTTCTAAACTTTCCTCTTTCGACATCTATCCTTCTCTCTCTGTAATCTCTCCAATTTTCTTTCCGGTCGTTCTATAGATGCTGTTGTAGACGTCTACCGTTTATCCTTTAAATCTATTAATAGTGGTGTTCCTCAGGGTTCTATCCTATCCCCAACACCTTCACTACTTTTCATTAATGACTTTCTCTCTATTACTTCATCATCCATCCACTCCTGTGCTGATGACTCCACCCTTCATTACTCCTTTCAGTTTGAAAGACGCCCTTCTCAACAGCAGTTATTTGACGTAAGAACTGTGACCTTGGAGTAACTAACCTCTTGATATTTCTCGTATTTCAAACTGGGGAAGAGAAAACTTGGTCGTTTTCAATGCAATCTCAATCTCACTTCTCGACACCACCTTCCACACAATTATGACATCTTCTTCCAAAACACTTAAATCACACCTTCATCTGTCCTTAAAATATCTTTAATGTTATCAATTGTAAATATGCACCAACAATGGTATTATGTCTGAGGCTTAAAAGACGCAAAACAGTGTTGTAGTTAACAAACCTCTTTTTAGATATTAGGGAAATTAATAATGTAGCTGTATAAAATTCTTATATACATTTATATACAAAAAAATGTTTTGGTATTTTCTGGATATTAAACTATGTCAATTAAAAATTTTAATGTTTATATTATTAATAAAATAATTTAAATCATAATTTTCATTTGCGAATGAAAGTTTTTGAAATATAATTATTATTATTATTATTATTTTTTTATTATTATTAGTATTTATTATTATTATTGTTATTATAAATTATTTGTTTTTGTTTTAAAATTTATTTTTTAAATTTTAATATCTATTATTATTATTATTATTATTATTATTATTATTATTATATTATTATTATTATTATTATTATTATTATTTATTATTTGTTTTTTGTTTTTTTTGTTTTTTTAAAATTTTTATTCACATTACTTTTCAAGCATTTTTATCTTCATTATTATTATTATTATTATTATTATTATTATTATTATTATTATTATTATTATTAATATTATTATTATTATTATTATTTATTATATTATTATTATTTTTTATTTATTTTTTTATTATTATTATTTATTATTATCATATTATTATTATGATTATTATTATTGTTATTATTATTATTATTATTATTATTATTATTATTATTATTATTATTATTATTATTATTATTATTATTATTTACAGGAAACTCAAGGGAAACTAATTAAATGAATGAACACAAAGTAATTAATCAGAAAAAGTAATTATTTGACACTAATTAAAAATTGAATTATTTTTAAAGCAAAAATAATTTGAATTAATTTATTATTTTTATTCATTTGTTTAATTACTTCAATTAATTTTAATTACTTTAAGCCTCTTTTGTTAATGTTTAATTATGTTTCCGGAAATAATTTCACAAGTTTACCTAAGTTTATATATATATATATATATATAATATAATATATATATATATATATATATATATATATATATATATATATATATATATATATATATATATATATATATATATATATATATATATATATATATATATATATATATTATTCCGGTACCCAAAGGCCGGAGGTCTAATAATTTCCACCGGAGTTGGAAAAATCGCAGATCCTGATCGTTAAAGGCCGACATGTCCAGATACACGGCGTTTGAAAGTATGGAAGTCAAAGGAAGGTGTGAAAACAGATAAAGGGAGTGCGTTCCAGACTTTATTAGTAGAGTATATGTAAGATTGAGCATAGAGGTTAAGTCTGGGGTCTGAGAGTTGGACAGAGAAAGGATGAGAATGTGTAGAAAGGCGTGTCGCACGAGCTCTTCTCAATGGAGGAGGTATACGACGGGAGAGTTCAGAAGATCAATGTCCATTGTGATAGCGACAGTATAGAGTGACGCAATAATTCAACGGACAGAAAGAGACTGGAGAAGATTAGTGAGAGCGGAAGAGTTAAAACGAAAAGCCCTAGACTCCATTCACCTTTTGAATTAGAGCTGTATGAGTGGAACCACCCCAATTGTGCGAAGCGTACTCAATTCATGGGTGAACACGCCCCTACACAGACTAAGCAACTGGATTGGCTTGAGAAACTTACGAAAGATCCTCAGAACCCTAACCTCTTAGAAGCTTTAGAAAGTGAAGTAAAATATTTCCTTTCAAAAAAATATCACGAGAAAAAGATACACCGAAAATATTGATAACAGTAGAAGTTTTGAGTTGTGTTTTTTACGAAAAAGAGATAGTTGTGTGGATGATTGTGTCGAGTACAGAGATGGATAAATTGAGTTTTTGAGGCATTGAAAACGATCGGTAGTTGGAGAGATTCCACAGTTCTAAATAGTAAAAGATTAGAGGTTAGCTGCTCTAATGTTCTAATGTCACAATTCTATAGCTTCTATTAACTGCTGTTAATTGAAATTTGAAAGGAGTAATGATGGATGGAGTCATTAGGATAGGAGTGGATAGGTGATGAAGTAGTAGAGAGAAGGTCATTAATGAAAAGTAGAAAAAGAATTGGGAAATAAGACAGAACCCTGAGGAACACCACTATTAATAGATTTAAAGGATGAGCGGTGACTGTCTCTCACAGCTACTGTATAGAACGACCGGAAAAGAAATTAGAGAGAAGGATAGATTCCGAAAGAGGAAAGTTTACAAATTAAAGCTTTGTGCCAGACTCTATCGAAGGCTTACGTTATGTCCAGCGCGACAGCAAAAGATTCACCGAAATGCCGAATAGGAGGACCAAGAGTCAGAGAGAAGGGAAAGAAGATCACCAGTAGAGCGTTTCTTTCGAAAGCCATACTGGCGATCAGAGATAAGATTAGAAGAATTGAGATGTTTCCAAATCTTCCTGTTAAGGAGAGATTCGAAAACTTAAGAAAGAACGGAGGTCAAATAAATTGGACGATAGTTGGTGGGGGGTTGAGAATGATCCCTCTCTTTTAGCACAAAATCATAGATTTGTTAAATCTACCTAATAATAATAATAATAAAAATTTTATTATTATTATTATTAGCTATAAATAATAAAACATGCGGTGATATGAAAATAAACACGTTAATAGCCCCAAGAAACGAAAAAAATAAATAAATAAAATTCTTCAAAAATGAAATTTTAATATTTATTTCAAAACAAAAAAAAAGCTATTTTTTTTTCAAGGTTTTTGAGCTCCGCAAAAATATAATTTTAACAGTTATTCAATTTTTATCTTAAAATATTATTAAAAATATCGTATTTCTCTTTTCCGTTTTCGTAAAACAAAAAATTATTTTAAATTATTTTTTTGTATTTTTAAATTTTTAATTATTTAAAGGTCACATGATTTTTTAAATCAATTAATTAAAATTTATATAATTATATATATATATATATATATATATATATATATATATATATATATATATATATATATATATATATATATATATATATATATATATATATATATATATATATATATATATATATATATATATATATATATATATATATATATATATATATATATATATATATATATATATATATATATATATATATATATATATATATATATATATATATATATATATTATATATACTATACTTTTGTCTCCTCTGGTGGATAAAGGCAGGAGACCTACCTAATTCCTACCTAAATTTTGGAAAATTTCAGTACCAAAGCGAAACTAAGCACCGACATGTCCGGATACACGACGTTTGAAATTGTGAGTCAAAGGAGTTGGGAAAATAGATAAGAGTGTGTGATTCAGACTCTACCAGTGAAATAAATGTAGATTGAGCAAAGAGGGTAAACCTGCAGTTAGTGAATTGAACAGAGAAAAGATTAGACTGTGTTGAAAGGCTTATCGCTCTAGCCGTTCTCAGTTAAGGATGTATGGCGAGTTCAGGAAGCAGTTTAGAAAGAGAGTGATGCATCAATTAGACGGACAGAGTTAGTGAGAGCGAAGATGTGTGTGTTGTTAGAGTCTAACTACCTCCACTATTTATAGATAAAAAGGATGAACTGTGACCGACTATGATAGCTATACTATAGAACGACTGGAAATGAATTCTGAAAATCACTTTAGTAGAATAGAAATCGAAAGAAGAAAATTTAGAAAAAAAATCTTGTGTGTCACTGGATCAAAGACTGGTACATATGTTTAGATAAGTCTAACAACAGGAAAAAGTTATTGAACGAAATGCTGAAGAGCAAAGGAGAAAGAATCAAATAGAGGGGAAAAATGCAAATAGAGGGGAAAAAGATGATCACCATTAGAGCGTTTCTTACTAACCAAACTAGTGCTCCCAGATAAGGTAATAGTCTTCCTTCTAACGATAAGTTAAAGACTTTAGAAAGACTGGTTAAAGTGACCGGATGATATATATATATATATATATATATATATATATATATATATATATATATATATATATATATATATATATATATATATATATATATATATATATATATATATATATATATATAACAGTAAATATAATAAATTTCAGTTGTACTGGCAACATTTGCATCTTCAAATATTGAAGAATCAAATGCATGACATGCGAACATTTATTTGCTAGGAGTTCTACCCCTGACCAATGAGTGGTTGAAAGTTGACTATATTTATATTTTACCACAATCATAGATTTATTATATTTACCTAAGCATCATATATATATATATATATATA
>SEYY01008156.1:17500-22500 GCA_009176605.1 Armadillidium nasatum
TAAGAAAATTCTAGAAGAAGAATTCAAATTTTTTTTATTTGAAAACAATTTAATAAATTTTCCGTTCCTGCAGACAAGATAAGACAAAGTATAGATATAATAAGTAATAAAATATAATAGCAGTTTTTACCTGAAAGAAATTATGACGTAGGTTGCTATTTCTCAAATTTAAATAAACGAAGAAACGCGGTAGTGACGTCATCAAAGTTTCGATATTCCCCGATGAAAATTACCAGATTTAAATCAACGGACCAATCACAGACTGAATTTGCTTCAAATTACGTCATCGTCATCGAAACTCTCACAGTACCGTTATCCAGACTTTTATAGCATTGCATTTCATTACTCATTTATACTTTGGTTAATGCGAGAAGTAATGACGTTACTATCTTTGATCAATGACGTCACATCAAGATGAATCACTCATCTTCTCCAGACGACGTAAACCTGTTATTCCTCAAATTCAAATAAACGAATTTATAAACTAAGCCTCGACTACGATGATTTTAGTGACGTCATTCAAATCAACATTCCCTGGGGGGGGGGGGGGGGAAGTTGCCAAGTTTGCTTGATTTAAATTGATTTAAAATTGGCTATAACTTCAAAGGGTAACTTTTTTTATTTATTTATTTATTTTTTTTTATTTTTTATTTTTTTTTAACGTATGAAAACGCTGACTCAAAGAATGTTTTTAATATGTAAAAATATTTTGATTGCATTAAAATTCATGTGATAGGGTTTCATTACATGCGTTATGATTGGCTAAACTCTCTTTAGCAATGACTAAAATATTCATCACTCATGTAAATTCATCCATACTAAATGAAATTTCACTGTGAAGCGCAAAATATAAAAATTCCGAAGGCTTTTTTTTTTTTTTTTTTTTTTTTTTTTTTTTTTTTTTTTTTTTTTTTTTTTTTTTTTTTTTTTTTTTTACGCACAACTAAAAAAAAAATTTCATTTTATTAGATTCAAATTTTTATTTATTTATTTACTTTTTGTACTTGGAAATTTTCCTTAATTAAAAAACAAAACAACAAAAAAAAAAAATTTAGATGCTCTTCCACAAAGAATTTTTTTTTTTTTTTTTTTTTTAAATAAAATAATTGGAAGTAAGCGAAAGATATCTAAAAAAATGAATAATGTGATTTCAAGTTTATATTTATATTTATTATTATTATTATTATTATTATTATTATTATTATTATTATTATTATTATTATTATTACTAGTTCCCTTCAGCTTTATTTTAATATCAGTTGGATTTTCTCTTCCAATTTTCAAAAGATTTTTTTTTGTTCTCTTCTATTTGCTGACCGGTTTCGTCCGCCAACTTCGGACATCATCAGAGCTTGGATTCTAGAAGATGAGTGATTTATTTTAAAATGTTAAGCCAAAAGTTAATTACGATTATAAATTTTGAATAATTATTAACAAAGTAGATAATTGTTTTTGAGCTTCACATGAGGAGTTCCGAATTTAAAATATGGGCAAACGCTGGTATGCCCCATCTGTCAATAGGGGCAAACGCTGGTATGTTCCATCTGTCAATCAATCAGTTGCGGAACCAGTAAATGTCGACTTACTGTCAGACTCGGGTTAGTAAACAGACACACGATGGTGATTAACCGAATGGGCATCAGACTTTTTTTTGAAAGAAATTTGGAGTATTTTATTAAATTTGTTGTGAAGCAATCTTAAAAATTATTATTATTATTATTATTATTATTATTATTATTATTATTATTATTATTACCATTAATTGAATTTTCTCTTCCAATTTTCAAAAGAACAAAAAATCCTTTGAAAATTGGAAGAGAAAATTCAACTGATATTAAAATAAAGATGAATAGAACTAGAATTATTTATTTATTATTATTATTATTATTAAATATTATTATTATTAGTAGTAAGTTATTGTAATTGTAATTATTATTGTTTTTTACTTTATCATTATTATTATTGTTTATTATTATTAGTAATAGGGATTGTAATTTATTATTAGTAGTTGTAGTACGATTAGTGGTATTTTATTACTAGTAGTAGTAGCAATTATTATCATTATTATTATTATTATTATTATTATTATTATTATTATTATTATTATTATTATTATTATTATTATTTGATATAAGTTTTAAATAATATATTAAAAGAAATAAAATTGGAAAAAGCTTCTCAGATTGCTCGGAGAATTTTCACTTTTGATCTTAAGTAAATTGAAATTGGATAAATTGGGTAAAAAGGAATTATTATTGTAAACTTATAAAAACAAATAAATAAAATAAATTTTTATATTGATTATAAATTTTTTTCTTTTTTTTTATTTCTTTTAAATTTAAATTTTAAATATATATTATATATATATATATATATATATATATATAATATATATATATATATATATATATATATATATAATATATATATATATATATATATATATATATATATATATATATATTATATATATATATATATATATATATATAATATATATACTTTATTAAATACTAATTAATTTATTGTATATATATATATATATATATATATATATATATATATATATATATATTATATATATATATATATATATATATATATATATATATATATATATATATATATATATATATGAATTTATTTATAATTAAGTAAATGTTAATTTTATGAATGTAATAACTTATTTGAAGTTTCACATTTTTTAGAAAATCTCAACCATCAGAGTAGACTATCATAATTTTATGTCATGAATATATTGGTGGAAAACTATTTGAATTAGTGGTAAACTACTTGGATTAACCGAAAACTATTTGGAAATTGTCAAATATTTTTTATGGAAGATTTAAATCTACATGAGAATAGTGTTAAGTATTTAAAGACAAAATATGCTGAAATGCATAAAAAAAAAAATTTTCATTTAAGAGCGGAAAAGTATAACCACCACTCACAGGTCGGGAAGTACGGGCGGAGTTAAAAAATATTAGTGTTATTACCAGAGCTAATGAGTCTTCACTCTGAGCAGCAAAGTCAGAGACGGAGACAAGGCAAAAATGTCCCTTATTTATTAGTGACATAAGACACATTTTTGGAGATATCTGGTACGTAAGGTATAAGCTCATCTGTTATACAGTTTATACATGCATACATGTAGCGTAGAGGTAAAATTCTATGCTTTTGTGCTATAGGACCCGGGTTCGATTCCCCTATAGCAAACTTTTAAACTTTGACGTTTAATGAAAAAATTTAATCTGCGAGAGTATTTAGCAGACTGTAATTCGCATTACCTTATGCACACATACGTACATACATACATACATATTTCAATGAATTTTATAAGTTACACATACAATTATGCTATATAAATCGTACATGTAATTTAAAATACCATAAAAAAAATCAATCAGTTTTATGTAACATTATTTCAGTTTTAGGCATATATATATATATATATATATATATATATATATATATATATTAATATAATTTATATATATATATATATATATATATATATATATATATATATATATATATATATTATATATATATATATATATATATATAATAATAAAATAATTTAAAAAATTGAAGAAGATGAGAAAGGTTAGTAAACCTTAGCATAAATTTTCAGTGTTTAAATTTGTGTCTTGAAAGATATATTTTTAACGCAGAGTTACAAGATAAATAAAAGTTATAAAATAACTTTTATTTTTCTACGAAAATTTTGAAATTATTTGAGAGTAATTAAATTTAATTTATTATATTTATTTTATTTATTTATTATTATTATTTTTTCCTTTCAGAAATTAAATATAAAAATTGGACGAATCGCACCATTTATTAAGGTAAGTCTTAAAAGAATTATATATATATATATATATATATATATATATATATATATATATATATATATATATATATATATATATATATATATATATATATATATATATATATATATATATATATATATATATATATATATATACAGTTTACCACAACTCACGGGCATATATAAAACAGAAAAAGAGAATGAAAGCCCACCCAAGTTCGAATCTAACGCACATCTTCAGGAAGATTAAATGCAGGAGGAAAAATAGATGACGGTTGAGAGTTCCACAGGACAGAAGTGGCTGGAAAGAAGAAGGTACTACAACGAGCAAGCCTGTTCCTTGAGAGCAATTGAAACTTCATCAGGCATGAAACTAATAATGTATTCTTTTTGCACTTCAGTTACCTTCATAAAAGCATTATAATTTCCTATTTCCACACGATGAGTCCACAAACAACTCTTTATTTAATTGCAGCTTTCAATCTTCTCTTGCACTTTAAATACAGTTACAGTACTTTTGCCTTGTAATGAAAATTTAGTTTATTTAAAAAATCAAAAAATGTCACAAAAGTAGGACAACTTATTTAACCAATTAACAACACTAAAACTAATTTTAATTCAAATGTTGCATCCTTAGACGTTGGGAGGATGTTGGTTTAAAAACATTAAAACTTCTGTTTTTCATTTCAAAAAATCTCTTCAAAACATTTCCTCAGAATAGCCATCGTACTTCGCAATGCAAAAGATGTTGATGTTCATTACCCATTTCTTTACATAATGCAGTAAATGACGTGGAATTCAGGGGACGATGTTTATAATAAAATTTAAAAGTTTTATTCACTCTTTCACAGCAGTTTGCAAAAGCAACGGCATTTTTTTTAGGCCAAGGCTTCTCTGTGTATGATGAAATGCACCCATACACATTCTGGTGCCCTGGCTTTTTTGTAAAAGCCCAGAACGGACGTCTGACATTGCGCTTGCACCATTGCTGCTCAGGCCCACGCATTTCATCCAGTCAATGTTATTTCGATTGATGTAAGTGTCAATCAAATTATTAATTTCTTCTGCTGTTGTTCTTTTTTTCAATGGTTTGCAAAATATAAATTCTTCATTAGATACATTCTCAAAGTCATATCACACAAAACACATTAAATTAGCATTGTCC
>SEYY01008156.1:37500-45000 GCA_009176605.1 Armadillidium nasatum
TATTGTTATTGTTATATTTATTTCTTACTGGTTTTGTTTGTGTCTTGTTATCTTAGTGGTTTAATAAATAAAATAAATAATATTTTTCTTATATATTAGAATAAATTGTTAAATATTTTATTTATTAAACCACTCAGATAATAAGGCACGATTAAAACCAGTACCAAATTTATTCAAAGTATTTTTAAAAGATTTATATTCAATGTTGGTTCCATCTGGTCTCTCTCTTCAAAATTCACACAACCAAAAAAATACCTCAAACCATAGTTGCCAGTTAGAGAGGTTCCAAATAATAATTCAAATAATAATCAGTTTATGAAATAAATTAAATTAAAAAAAAAAAAAAAAAAAAAAAAAAAAAAAAAAAAAGTTACAATAAAAATAAAATATAATAAAATTTTAGTGTTTAGAAATTCTGGAATTGAGTTCATATATATATAATATATTATATATATATATATATATATATATATATATATATATATATATATATATATATATATATATATATATATATTTAAATATTCTTTCTCCCTAATAATCACTTTTTATAAAACACAGATGTTAAAAACAGTTTTATTAGTAACATAATATTTCTTTTAAATATGACAAATCCTAGCTTTCGTGGAGCATTTTCGCTCCACCTCTTTCAGGGTGTGTCAAGAAAAGAATTGTTGTTATGACTTTATACCTCAATTATGAATCCTGAGCTGGTTGGTTGTTTGATTCATTACTTCCTGCCCATTTCTCCAAAGTCCGCTTAATGCTGTCACACGAAGAGGAATGCTTCAAGTAGTTGTTCGTGATACTATCTAATTTGTAGTTTCCAGTGTCTCGATTAAAGTTTATACTGTATAAACTTTAATCGAGACACTGGAAACTACAAATTAGATAGTATCACGAACAACTACTTGAAGCATTCCTCTTCGTGTGACAGCATTAAGCGGACTTTGGAGAAATGGGCAGGAAGTAATGAATCAAACAACCAACCAGCTCAGGATTCATAATTGAGGTATAAAGTCATAACAACAATTCTTTTCTTGACACACCCTGAAAGAGGTGGAGCGAAAATGCTCCACGAAAGCTAGGATTTGTCATATTTAAAAGAAATATTATGTTACTAATAAAACTGTTTTTAACATCTGTGTTTTATAAAAAGTGATTATTAGGGAGAAAGAATATTTAAATAAATATCTCAGTGTGAACCAAATTAGCACTTAATAATTGTATATATATATATATATATATATATATATATATATATATATATATATATATATATATATATATATATATATATATATATATATATATATATATAATATATATATATATATATAGGGGGAGGACGTAGCGCCGTCCGAAGCGATGCAAGTACCCCCCATTGGGCATAACCCACGGAGTGATAGGATGGGTTAGACTATTCCGTTTCACTCCGTTGCCCTTTGGTTCGTTCCTTTTCGCGTTTCAGCTTCTCAGGGGGTTCTCTAGCGTACCCCCGCCTCACACTGGAGTGTCTTTGCTCCAAATACCTCTCCACCCCAATTCTTCACATGTTCCCACATTTTACATGCACTTACTCTTACATTACCTAAAACAAAACAAAATAAAATGGCGAAACCAACAGCTGCCTCGGAGATGCTTAGGGGGGCGGCATCCAAAGAATGCCCCTCAACCTCCACCCCTCACCCCATCATCACTTGGGAGTTGGCGGCCTCCGATGATGGGGATGGTGCCGCCATGACCCGGCGTCCGGCTTGCCCCGATGCACGGTCTTCTTTTTTCATTAATTTCTGCAACATTCGCGGTCTTTTTTCTAATTTCCCCTTTGTCGAACACCATCTCTCTTCTTCTAAACCTCATCTCTTATTTCTAACCGAAACTCAGGTGCTTGAGTGTGCTGACAGCAAACCTTATTCTGTTACCTCCTACTGTCTCTATCCTCAATTTTCAGCCAAAGGCGGTTGTTGCGCATATGTGCGCAACGATGTTATTTGCTCTCGTGTCTCTGATTTGGAGTCTCATGAATTTTCTACCTTATGGCTTAAGCTCTCTTGCAATTCTACTACTAAATTTATTTGTTCTGTCTATTTATCTCCTAATTCTACTGACTATAAAAAATTCTTCGACTATTTTAAACTCCAAAATAGAGCACATTCTATCCTCTTCTCCTTTCTCTGAAATCATCATTTTAGGTGATTTCAATGTTCACCACCGCCAATGGCTTTCCTCTAGTTCTCAATCTCCAGCCGGTGAACTCGCCTTCAACTTTTCTATCCAGAACAACCTTGAGCAGTTGGTGCAACTCCCTACCCGTATCCCTGACCGTCTTGGTGATGAACCCAACATACTTGATCTTTTTCTAACCTCTAATCCTTCTCCTTATACTGTTAAACTCTTTCCTCCTCTGGGTTCATCCGATCACCTTCTTATCTCCGTATCTTTTTCTGTCTCTTCAAGTCTTCCGCAAGAACGGCCCCCGCCTTCGGCGAGGAGACGTCTGTGGCACTTCGGTGCTGCTAACTGGTCAGACTTGCGGTTGTACTTCTCTGATTTCCCATGGAATGATTATTGCTTTCGTGGGAGGGGTCCCTCGGAATGTGCCGAGCGTATAACCGAGGTGATTCTCTCTGGCATGGAAGCATACATTCCATATTCTTTCCCTTCTACTAAACCTAACAAACCTTGGTTTAACTCTGCTTGTTCTCGCGCTATCCGCCGCAGGGATACTGCCTTCAGAGATTACCGTCGTCTTCAAACTCCTGAAACTCATGCTACTTATATTTCATCCCGGAATCGTGCAAAATCTATTCTTCGAGATACCAAAAACTCTTTTCTCCGCCGCAAATGCAATAATCTTTCTGGTTCTTCTTCATCTCGTCCTTTCTGGCATTTCGCAAAAAATGTCAACTCTAACTTTGCTTCTTCCTCTTTCCCTCCTCTAGTCTCTTCTGATGGCACAACTGCCATTTTACCTTCTACTAAAGCTGAACTCTTCGCCCAAACTTTTGCCTCTAACTCTACCTTGGACGATTCCGGAGCTATTCCTCCTCCTACAACCCCCTCCAACTCATTTATGCCTAACATTGTAATTTCTTCTAAAGATGTCATTTCTGCTCTCTCTGAGCTTAACACTAAGAAGGCGTATGGTCCTGATGGTATTCCTCCTGCGGTTCTCAAAACTTGTGCTTCTGAGCTTGCACCCTGCCTTGGTAAACTATTTCGTCTTTGCCTTTCTACTTCGATCTTCCCTTCTTGTTGGAAACGTGCTCTCATTCAACCTGTACCGAAGAAGGGGGACCCTTCTCAACCCTCTAACTATCGTCCAATTTCTTTAACCTCCGTTCTTTCTAAAGTTTTCGAATCTATCCTTAACAGGAAGATTTGGAAACATCTCAATTCTTCCAATCTTATCTCTGATCGCCAGTATGGCTTTCGTAAAGGACGTTCTACTGGTGATCTTCTTTCCCTACTTTCTGACTCTTGGTCCTCCGCTCTTCGGGGTTTCGGTGAATCTTTCGCTGTGGCGCTAGACATATCGAAAGCTTTCGATAGAGTCTGGCACAAAGCTTTGATTTCCAAACTTCCCTCTTTCGGAATCTATCCTTCTCTCTGTGACCTCCTATCTAATTTCCTTTCTGGTCGTTCTATAGCAGCTGTTGTAGACGGCCACCGTTCCTCCTATAAATCTATAAATAGTGGTGTTCCTCAAGGATCTGTCCTTTCTCCAACTCTTTTTCTAATTTTCATCAATGATCTTCTCTCTATTACTTCGTCTCCTATACACTCCTATGCCGATGATTCCACCCTTCATTATTCCTTTCAATTTGAAAGACGCCCCTCCCAACAGCAGTTATTAGACGCAAGAAGGATTGCCTTGGAGCAACTGACCTCTGATCTATCTCTCATTTCAAATTGGGGCAGAGAAAACATGGTCGTTTTCAATGCCTCAAAAACTCAATTCCTCCATCTTTCTACTCGACACAATCTTCCACACAACTATGACATCTTCTTCGAAAACACTCAATTCAAACCTTCATCTGTTCTTAATATTCTCGGTGTTTCTTTTTCTCGTGATCTTTCTTGGAAAGATCACATTATTTCTCTCTTCTAAACAAGCTTCTAAGAGGTTGGGTGTTCTGAGGCGCCTTCGTAGTTTTTTTACGCCACCCCAGTTGCTTGCTCTGTATAGGGGTGTTGTTCGCCCCTGTATGGAGTACGCCTCGCATATCTGGGGTGGGTCCACACACACAGCTCATCTTGAAAAGGTGGAGTCTAGGGCTTTTCGTCTTATCAACTCTCCTGCTCTTACTAACTCTCTTCAATCTCTTTCTTCCCGTCGAATTGTTGCGTCACTCTCTTTACTATCGCTATTACAACGGACATTGCTCTTCTGAACTCTCACGTCGCATACCTCCTCCACTTAGAAGGGCTCGTGCGACACGTCTTTCTACACAGTCTCATCCTTTCTCTGTCCAACTCTCCGACCCCAGACTTAACCGCTATGCTCAATCTTACATGTACTCTACTGGTAAAGTCTGGAACACACTTCCTTTATCTGTTTTCCCAACTTCCTTTGACTTGCACACTTTTAAAACGCCGTGTATCGGGTCACGTCGGCCATTAGCGACCCCGAATCTGATTGCTTCCCAACTCCGGTGGATATTGGTAGGCCTTGGGCCTTTGCCCACCGGAGGAGATATAAAAAAAAAAAAAAAAAAAAAAAAAAATATATATATAATATATATATATATATATATATATATATATATATATATATATATATATATATATATATATATATATATATATATATATATATATATATATATATATGAAATCTCTAGAATATAAAAATATATATATATATATATATATATATATATATATATATATATATATATATATATATATATATATATATATATATATATATATATATATATATATATATATATATATATATATATATATATATATATATATATATAAGTGTGTGTGTGTGTGTGTGCTTTAAAATAAACGGAGCCTGACATTAGTATAAGAGAAAGATTTGGAACACACCCGATGGCTGATCAGACTCAATAGAATGTGATTATTTAACTCCTTTTTATTATTATTATTATTATTAACGGTGCCATAGGTGCCAGGCACTGCGACAAATGGCTTTTGTTTTCGTCTGAAAATTGGTGCAACCACGCTTCGAATCCCTTTAAACAAATAGGTAAAAGTATTATTTTTTTTTTTTATTATTATTTGTAGTATTTGCATCATTAGTTCAATTAATTGCACTATATTAGGTTTCTATTGCTACTACCACTATCACTACTACTAATACTAATAATGATAATAATGATAATAAAAAGAAGGGTAGGTAGATAGATAGATGGATAAATAGATTGATAGATTGATTGATAGATAGATAGATAGATAGATAGATAGATAGATAGATAAATAGATTGATTGATAAATAGATGGATAAATAGATTGATAGATAGATGGATAGGTAGATAGATAGATAGATAGATAGATAGATAGATAGATAGATAGATAGATAGATAGATATATAGATTGATAGATAGATATATAGATTGATAGATAGATAAATAGATTGATAGATAGATAAATAGATTGATAGATAGATAAATAGATTGATAGATAGACAGATAGATGGATAGATAGAAAGGGATAGATTAGATAAATAGAGACAGATAGATATTGTTAAATGAAAGTAATTGGTAATATGATAATAAATGTGAAACTTTTTTTCAGAGCCTCTTACTTTAATCACCAAAAAATTCACTTTTTTTTTTATTCACTCGAAAGTTCATATTTTTTATTGGCAAAAAAAAAAAAAAATAATAATAAAAATAAAATAAAAAAAAACTTGTTTTAATTGTTAAAATTCTCATTCAGAAGAATATTAATTGTTGATACTATTTCTCATCTACAATTACTGTTTAGAAGAAAAAGAAGAATTAAACTTTTATTTTTTTTTTTATTTTATTATTATTATTATTATTATTATTATTATTATTATTATTATTATTATTATTATTATTATTATTATTATTATTACTATTATTATTGTTATTAATTTTATTTTACTATATTATTATTATTATATTTTTATTATTATCAATATTATTATTATTAATTTTATTATTACTCGTAGCAGTAGTAGTGTTAATTAAAATAGGATTTAATGTGAAGGTTACAAAAGGTCCGTGAAAAAGAAATGTTGTTTCGTTCTTTCGGGGTCGAACCCCACCCACCCTTTTAATTATAATTATTTAGGTCGCATTTACAAGTCCAATTCTACCTACGGATAAGCTTTATCTTAAAAATAGCCTTGACTTTCTATATACTCTCTCTATCTCTCTCGTCTCTCCTTTCTCTCTCTCTTTCTTCCCTTCGTCTCTCTCTCTCTCTCTCTCCTTCATCTCTCTCTCTCTCCTTCGTCTCTCTCTCTCTCTCTCTCTCCTTCGTCTCTCTCTCTCTCTCTCTCTCTCTCTCTCTCTCTCTCTCTCTCTCTCTCTCTCTCTCTCTCTCTCTCTCTCTCTCTCTCTCTCTCTCTCTCTCACGTCAGGGTCTATCAACCCTTGAATATTTCTATGTTAAATAACTTATTTTTAAAAATAAATTATCAACTGTTGTATATTTTTATATTATTATTATTATTATTATTATTATTATTATTATTATTATTATTATTATTATTATTATTAATTTTTTTTAAAAAAAATTTATTTTTTAATCTTAAAAGAATGTTTTCCAGTTACAGATAATTTTCTAACGTTGAAAGCGAAAGTTTTTTTTTTAAAAAAAAAAGTTTAAAAAAAAAAAGAAAAAAACTTTTTTATTAAAAAAAAATAAAATCATTTATATATATATATATATATATATATATATATATATATATATATATATATATATATATATATATATATATATATATATATATATATATATATATATATATATATATATATATATATATATATATATATATATATATATATATATATATATCCTTTCTCGTGGAAGAAGCGTTGCATCGAAAAACTACTTTCAAAATTAAGATATATTATATATATATATATATATATATATATATATATATATATATATATATATATATATATATATATATATATATATATATATATATATATATATATATCTTTCTCGTGGAAGAAGCGTTGCATCGAAAAACTACTTTCAAAATTATGATTAAGACAAAAGCATTCGAAATTTCGATTTTAATGAGCAATTATTTTACGATTGTTAATCCCCATTTTGCGATTTTTAAGTATCAATTATTTTGCGATTATTAATCTATATTTTGCGATTTTTAAATTGCAATTATATTATGATTGTTAATCCCCATTTTTGCGATTTTTAATTAGCTATTATTTTGCGATTTTGGTTGATCATCCTCATTTTGCTGTTTTTAATGAACAATTATTTTGCGGTTTTGTGATTAATTCTCATTTTGCG
>SEYY01008156.1:50000-52500 GCA_009176605.1 Armadillidium nasatum
CCGATACTACTACCGATACCGATACTTTATTCTTATCCAAAAAAATTTTGCCGATACCGATACTGAAAAGGCCGATACCGATACCGGTATCGGAAAATATGCCGATACTTGCCGATACCGATACTTCACTCCATCCCTAATATATATATATATATATATATACATTATATATATATATATATATATATATATATATATATATATATATATATATATATATATATATATATATATATATATATATATATATATATATATATATATATATATATATATATATGTGTGTGTGTGTGTGTGTGTAATTTGTAGCGTAGTGTGGATTGTCTGCCGACATTCTTCAAGATTATCTTTAGTCACGCAAGAGAAGATAGACCATTTGGTTACGGTGGTTCCAAGCCCCAATCACCCACTCGAAGACACCCTTCTTTATATGGTCTGTGTCAGCGTTTCTCAACCTGGAGATGGTTCGTGATCCCATATAAAGGGGTCGCAGTGGGTCACACAAAATTAAACAATATACGAAAAAAACTTTTTATATCTTTCTATAATCTTTGTTTATATTAAAATAAAATAAAAAAAACAAAGATTAAACAATTCTAAATTTGAATTTTTTTTTATATTTTTTCTGATTTAATATTAAAAAAACTTGAACTAAATTATTTTGTTTTAACAAAATAACTGTCGTGAATATTTTAAATTTATTAATCAAAAGTTCGATTAATATCTCAATCTACACTTCTGAATTTGATACCTAATAGGCATAACATTTATTAATTAGGCGTACGATAAATATCCAAATCTACCCTTTTGAATTTTACACCTGCCAGGCACAAGAGGTTATTGACTTCATGTTTGGGCTTTTTTTTTGGGGGGGAGGGGGGTCGTGAAGTTATTAACTTATGATTTTTGTTTCTTTAGGGGGGTTGTGGGGCTTAAAATGTTGATAAACACTGGTCTGTGTCAATAAAATCAGATTTAACCAAAGTCATCTCAGAGACCTTGATTTAAAGAGCTAGGAACTATATATATATATATATATATATATATATATATATATATATATATATATATATATATATATATATATATATATATATATATATATATATATATATATATATATATATATATATATATATATATATATATATATATATATTATATATATATATTTTGGTGGCCTCTGTTAGTGGAGTTTATTCCGACACTGAATTAACGGCTTGTTCGTTAGATTCTGAAACATTCCCGTCTTTATTCCATTTGCAATTTTGTTGAACATCAAGTTTTCTTCACTAGACTTCACCACTTACTGTTAACCGAAATTCATGTTCTTGAACGATCTGATAAGAAACCCTACTTTTTTTTCTCTCTTATTGTTTCTGTTTTCAACTTTGAGTCAGACTCTGTTGTTGTACTTATGTCGCCAATGATCTTGTTAGTCCTCGTGTCTCTGATTTGGGATCTTCAGAAATTTATAGTTCATAACTCAGACACATTTACCAATTTACTACAAAATTTATCTATTCTTCTCTCTCTTCAGACTCGACTGACTACCCCTAAATTCTTCGACTACTTAAGCTCTTGTTTTCTTCTTTCTTTGAAATAATCATTATTGATGTTTTTTGTAATGCTTATCATTGCCAGGCATGTGGTTCTGATGGTATTCCTATCACTACAAAAATTGTCCTAACGAATCGTTGGGACAAGTGGCAAAAATGTTAGAGTAAGATTTTCAATAGAGAAAAGACATGTTAAACATAAGAAAGTCGCTTCACCGATTTATTTTCTAATAAGATAATAACTGAAAAAATTTGTTGCGACATTTTTGCTACCTGTCCCAACGATTCGCTAGGACAATTTTTGCAGTGTATTGTGAGTCTTCTGAACTTGCTTCTTGCCTTGGTAAACTGTTTTCTTTCTACATTTTCGATTATCATTTCCTACTGAAAATGTCCGGTTATTCAGACTGTGCCAAAGAAGGGGTACTGTACTCAACCTTCAAAGTATTGTGATATCGACTTGACCAATTTTTCTAAAGTCTTCGAATCCACCTTTAACTCGAAGACTTGAAAACATTGTAATTATTCTAGTTGACATGATAAGGAACGTCCTACGGGTGATCCTTTTATTCCTTCTTTTTGATTTGTGATCCTAAACTGTTAACCATTTCAGTGAATCTTTGCTATGACGCTGGACATGCGTAACAAGAATTAGAAACCCATTTAACCTCACCTAACTCAACCATGGAACCTCACATACGGTAACCAGGTATAAATTTGGGAGGATGTACTCCAATGCGAAAGTATTTTCATGCCTCTATTATCACATTTTGGGGTCAGGAAAATGGTAGAGTATTGCAAATACACACGCATGTGCACACACACACACACACACACACACACACACACACACACACACACACACACACATATATATATATATATATATATATATATATATATATATATATATATATATATATATATATATATATATAGAG
>SEYY01008156.1:55000-57500 GCA_009176605.1 Armadillidium nasatum
AGTGGGATATAATGATGTTCAGCTGCTTAAGGACTTAGCCCCATCCTTGATGAGCCTCCTTAGAGGGGTGAAGGGGTTTTTAGCCACTAAAAGACCAAGTCCCATTCATGGTAAACCGCATGAAGTTGACCGTTCTACCACACTACCACATATAGCACCGTCACACCACAGCATCAGCATCACACACAATATTTTCATGTTCTTACTTGTGAAATAAACATACCTTAAAACATAAGAGCCTGTTTAATATATCATCCTGTTTTTATTTCTCATCTTTATTATTCTTTTCCTCACTTTTTTCTCTACTTTTTTTTTACCTTTATCAAATGTATTTATACCTATCATACACACATACACATATTTGATGTTTCCATAGTAATGGCTTTTATTATCACTGTTATGGTTATCCTCTTATTATCGTCTTTATTTCAATTACTATAATCCTTTCTTCACCGTCTTTACTATTTTCATCACCAGCTTTATTATTATACTTATTATTATTAGTAGTAATAGTTGTATTTATTATTATTATTATATAAACAAATTTGTGAAGTATACGTACCCTAAAACATGAGAGTTTGCTCAACATTTCATCCTATTTCTATCTACAATAATTCCTAATCATATTTTTTACTATTATAATTGTCTCGTAACACACGCACACATACACATATTTGACGTTTCCATGGTAACGGTTTTTATTTTCATTATCATGGTTCGAAACTTACTACACTTTATTCCAGGTTATTATTATTTTATTATTATTATTATTATTATTATTATTATTATTATTATTATTATTATTATTATTATCATTATTATTATTATAAACAAACCTTGTCAAACACAGGTACCCTAAAACATAAGAACTTTCTTAGTATATCATTCTATTTCAATTCACAATTTTTACTATTCTTTTTATCTTCATATTCTTTACTATTTACCTGTCTCGACAGTATGTTTTTGACTATCTCATACTTCCAAACACCAAACGCACTTACACACGCGCACGTACAAACTCATATATATATATATATATATATATATATATATATATATATATATATATATATATATATATATATATATATATATATATATATATATATATATATATTTACTAAATTAGTTTTTATTTTTTTTTCATTATTATTATTATTATTATTATTATTATTATTATTATTATTATTATTATTATATTATCATTATTAGGACGATGTTAGTCGTAATAAATCCAGTATTATTATTATTGCAACATTGCAATATACATATATAATAATTATTTTTATTATCTTCTCAAAAATAGAAAATTAAACTTTTTTTTAGAATATTTAATTTTTCATTTATTTATTTTTGCAATATTGTAAAATTGAAATGCAACATTTTAGCCACTAAATTAGCCTCTTACTACTATTATCGTTTATTATTTTTAGTTGTATTAGTAGTAGTAGTTTTAATAATGGTAGTAGTTATAATTGTTTTATTATTATTGTTATCATAATTAGTATAATTTACTATTATAATTATTATTACTAATGATTATTATTATTATTATTATTATTATTATTATTATTACAAGTAGTAATTATTATTATAAGAAGCATTATTATTATTATGATTATTATTATTATTATTGTTATTATTATTATTGTTACAATAATTAATAGCAGTAGTAGTCACAAAAATTCCAGGTGAAAAGATACCGTGTTTCCTGTAGTCAAATTTCGTTCCCATTGTCAACAACATAAAAGATGAAAATTCAAAATGAGAGAAAGAGAGAGAGAGAGAGAGAGAGAGAGAGAGAGAGAGAGAGAGAGAGAGAGAGAGAGAGAGAGAGAGAGAGAGAGAGAGAGAGAGAGAGAGTTTTTTTTTTTTTTTTTTTTAAAATTATATATATATATATATATATATATATATATATATATATATATATATATATATATATATATATATATATATATATTATATATATATATATATATATATATATATATATATATATATACGGCTTTCTGCAGAGTCCTTACCTTCTGGAGGCGATATGTCCTACCCAATTTTGAATTGATTCTAGGCTTATTTTTTCCTTTCATAGCGTGATGTGTTTGAAATCTGTGCAAATATCTTTGCTATTCCTGATGTTCGAAGAATTTGATGTTTGGTTAATTTGATGGTTGTAGAATTAAAAATGAATCCTGAACTTCAAGATCTCGGCATCCAACAAAGCTCCTAAGTGATCACTAAGTGTAATACTTCAGTAATAATCAGCAGTTGCGTGTCCTGGATCCAACAAAATTTCAACAACGTTCCAACAATTAATGATTATCTTTACATTCAAATATGGTCTACTCCCAGACCCCACCAGTGAACCCCTTTTTTTTCTCCAGTAACACCCCACTTAAATCAAATAAAAGTATAAGTTTTAAGTTAGAAAGTAAAAGAAGCAAATGAAGATTGAAGAAACAAAACCGAATAACCTACAAAATTACTGAAGGAACCAAAT
>SEYY01008156.1:62500-70000 GCA_009176605.1 Armadillidium nasatum
GTTGCAAACTTTTCAGACTAATTTTATTTTTAGTTACCGTATAAGACACTAGGTCCTTATATTGTTCTCATAGTCATAACGCTAGAAATCTACTGTACTTAATAATGTAAAAACTTGGGAGAGTTTTTTTTATAAAAAAAAAAGAGATTACTGAAATGTCCCTAAGTACATTATCCAATGTCAAAATTTAACCATTCACTGGTCACGTTAGTAGTATAGTTTGCACTTTCTCAGGGTGCCAGATTTAGCTACTTTTCGAAAAATTTGGCAACCTTCCCCTAACGGTCTTTTCTGCATTTGCGTGCAATCCTGCATTCTTAAGGACCTTCCTGACATTTACTTTGTCGGTTTACTTACGTTTTCTACACGTTTTTGGGCGAAAGTTTTACTCTGAATATGATACATATTTGAGAAAATATCAATCATCAATCTCTTTATCGTATAATTCAATACAAAAATCCTCCTCCTCATTCTTAAAACTCTCAGTAAAGGTTGTTATATATTTTTTTTTATATAACAAGGTTTCAAAACCACAAGCTGAACCTTTACTTTTAACTGCAATAATAACAGCCTACCGTGGCTCAAACGGTAAAGTGATTGACTCACTTGCTTGAGGGCGCCGTTTCGATCCCACTTCGGGTCCCTAGGTATATACTACCTAGAAAAGTTCCTCTCCTCGAATAGGGCAACGCCCGTGAGATGTGAATATTCTCGATCAATAACAATTAACAAGAAATTAAAAATAAATGTCATTGTCTAAGTAGTTTCAAAGTATAAATACATCAGTTAATGAAATGCAGTGTTATAAAATTCTGGATAAAGGTACTTTTGTGTGAGATCTATGACGTAGTTTGATTTCAAGTAACCTCAATTTGTGATTCCTCAATTGATTTAAATCTAGTAACTGTTTTTTCGATGAGGGGAGATTTGGATGACGTAATTGCCATCATCAAAATCTATTTGAATTTGGAGTGTAACAGTCTACGTCATTTTTTACTGCAGGAAAAATTGGTGTTCGATTTAATTACTTAATATATTTATACTTTGTCGAGAATATACATTATGTGGACCAAAATTTTCTATTTAAAATGCAGCATTAAACTATATATATATATATATATATATATATATATATATATATATATATATATATATATATATATATATATATATATATATATATATATATATATATATATATATATATATATATATATATATATATATATATAATTCCAAGCTGAAATATCATTTCTTATAAGTACATACATACATATTTACGTACATACACACAAGTATACATACACACGAGCATACATACGCACGAATATACATACATTCATACATACAGACGAACATTCATGCATACTTATATAAATACATGAATACCTAAAAACATTCATACAAAAAATACATACATACATACATACATACATACATGCATATTTTGTAATTCATTAAAAGAAATATTCAAATTTACATTTTATTTTATACTGTGTTACTTCCTCCTTTATTAAATAATTTAAAAACATAAAATTATTATTATTATTATTATTATTATTATTATTATTATTATTATTATTATTATTTTTATTATTATTATTGTTTGTTTATATTTTCAAGAAAATGGTCTGCTTCGATATACAGACAAGACAACTACTTTATAAGTTCGTTTAAACTTTTCACGAATCATTTGTCGTTACGGAGAGCATCACCAGCTCTCGGAGCGTGTGGTTCGCTCGCTCTGAACTGGTGGTGGCCTGAAGGGTAGTATTTTGTCTGCCTGGAGGGACGGCATATGCCCTCGTTGGTGAGGTTCGCTCTCAGAAACAAAACAAAACAAAAAAATTGTCGTTAAGGAAGTGTTCTGGTCAGTTGTGCCTCTGTACCAAATGTCCAAACATTATCTGGGCAATTGTGCCTCTGTACCTAAAGTAGCGGAAGTGTTTGGGGTATCAATAGGCACAGTATCAAAGGGCAATTGTGCCTCTGTACCTAAAGTAGCGGAAGTGTTTGGGGTATCAATAGGCACAGTATCAAAGATAATGACAGCATAAAACAACATTCGACAAACTCCAACATGAACGGAAGTATGTGTTGAAAGTCAGAGACAGACGAAAATTGCGAAGAGTTGTGATGAAAAATCAGAGGTCTATTGGTCCAAATATTACTGCTGATCTGAATACTCTCACAAACCGTATTAGCACCAAAATAGTACGAAGGGAACAGCACCAGCATTGGTTTAAAAATGACAGTTTAAAACTTCAAACTTAAATAACTGGTTTTACAATAAACAATGTTTATGCTTTTTGACCCCAAAAAAAAAAAAAAAAAAAAAAAAAAAAAAAAAAAAAAAATGAAACAAAGGAATATTTATTGCGAATTTGAAATCAAGTTTTGCTTAATGCAACTTACAGAACCTCTCTTAAAACTATTGTAACTATCAGAAAACCTAACACATTAAGGCAGGTTATTTCACAACATTAAACAAACAATATATATATATATATATATATATATATATATATATATATATATATATATATATATATATATATATATATATATATATATATATATATATATATATATATATATATATATATATATATATATATATATATATATTTATATTATATATATATATATATATATATATATATATATATATATTATATATATATATATATTTATTTATTTATATATATTATAGTATATATATAATATATATATATATATATATATATATATTTATTAAATATATATATAACTAATTATTAAAAAAAAAGTATCAGTTTTTCTTTAGTGGTTTAATTTCTTTGAAAAAGTTGAAAATCCCCACCAACCAAAAGAGAAAATAACGTTATCCGTATTTTTAACATGTGTGAAGTTGAATAAATTTTTTTTCTGTATATTTTTATAAAAAAATATATATATTTTTTTTATATTTAGTTGTTAATATATAATAATATATATATATAATATAATAATATATAATAATATAATATAATACTTGCGTAGGTAAGATATATATTTAATACCATTTTTTTTTAATTAATATAGCTTTTTTTTTATTTTCTTTAGATTTATTTTAGGTTACTTTATATTACTTTATAGGTTGAATTAGGTTTTATTTATTTTTTCTTATATTATTATAGTTTATTATATTAATTTTTAATAAAAATATTATATATATATTAAAATATTATATATATAATATATCTATATATAAATATATATATTATATATAAATAATATATATAATATATATATGTATATATATATATATTTAAATATAAATTATATATTATTATAAATATATAATTATATTTATATTATATATTATATATATATAACTATATAGTTAAATATATCTTTTAATTTCTTAAAAAAAGAACTTAAAAATTTTCTAAAAAATAAAATTAAAAAATTTATTTATTTCAAATTTTAATATTTTATGTATTAAAAATAAAAAACTTTTTAAAAATAATTATATATAAAATAAATATTATATATAAAATATCTTATATTATATAATATAATTAAATATTTTTTAAATTCCAAATTTTTAAAAATCCTTGAAATAATAATTTTTTATAATTATAATAACTATATAATATATTTATATTTAATAATAATAATAATATAATATTAATTTAATTATTTATATTGATAAGAATTTTGGATTTTTAAATAAAGTTATTGTATAATTAATAATTAATTATTGTTATAAAGAATCTTATTTAATTATTTATTATTAATTATTAATATAAATAATAATTAAAATAATATTTATTATTATATAATATTTTTATTATATAATATAAATTTTTTTTTATTATTCTATATATATAATATAATTTATTATTAAAAAGATACTTTATAATTATAACTTAATTACCTTTAGATTTATTTTTTTTTACCCTTAAAGAAAAAAAAAAATTTCTTTAGTTAATAATTTATATTAATTTATATTTATTATAATTGTATATTTATTTATTATATATATATATTTATATATTATATATTATTATTATTATATTAATTTTTTTTATTCTTTGTTTTTATTTTAATTTTTATATAATATATATTAAATAATTTTATATATTATATATATATAGTTAACATTATATTATATATTATTATATATTTATAATTATATTTTATATTTATATTATATATAAATATATGATAAATTTTATGAAATATAATAAAAAAAAAAAAATATATTATAAATAGAAAAATATAATATTATAATATAGTATATATTATATATATATATATATATATATATTATATATATATATATATATATATATATATATATATATATATATATATATATATATTATATTATTATTATATATAATTTTTTTATTTATATTTTTGTATTTATATATTCTAACTTTTACAATTAACAGTATCATTAAAAAAAAAAAAAATATTAATAAATGCTTAAAAAAAAATTAAAAATTTACTCTTATCTTTTTTACTAATTTTAAACTTAAATTTATTTTATAAATAAATTATATAATATATCTCTCATAAGTATATTATTTAAATAATCTATATAATATATATCTTCATATATTTATATATATATTAATTTTATTATATATAATTATTAATAAAAAATTTATTTTCTTTATATTATAATTATATTCTTATTATAATTATTATTATTTATTATTATTAGAATATATATAATTTTATTTATACCTAAATTTTAGAACTAAAATGGAATTGGAACTAAAATTATATGAAGTATAAATTATATATATATATATATTAATATATCATATATATATATATAATTTATATGATATATTATATAATTAGATTGATATTAAATATATATTTAATAGATTATTCCTAATATGATTTTAATTCTATTGATTAATTATTTCTATAGATATCTTAACTTTTTTTGATTAATAAATATTATATTATATTTATAATATTATATATTATTTATATTATTTAACCTATAATTTATCTATATTATTTATATATATTATAGAATATAATTACTTAGATATTTCAATAATTAATATTTATCTTTCGATTATAATTATATATAATTATTCCCTAAATATATATAAATATATATATATATATATATATATATATATATATCATTATCAATATATTTCTTTTTTATATATCTTATATAATAATATATATATATATTATATATATATATATATATATATATATATATATATATATATATATATATTATATATATTATATATATATATATATACTATATATATATATATATATTATATATATGATATTTATTGTTCATTTCTGGAAAACGATAAAGAATATGACTTTAAGAATGGACTACTGAAGGTATCTACGAAGGACTTTCTTTTTTTACCTTACTTGTGGATACTCTCTCTTTGAAGTGGAATTACTTATGAACATCTTCTCAGGGAAGTGCGAATATTTACGGACTCTCTTTCTGAGAATGGATTACCCTAGGGAGAACCTCTATGAGTGAGATTTCTTAGAGAAACTCTCTCGTGGATGTGGGATTTCTTAGAGACAACCTCTATGAGTGGGATTACTTAGGGACAATCTTTGTGAGATGTCTGATTACTTAGGGACACCCTCTCTAAGAATTAGATTACTTAGGGACACAATATCTCGGAATGGGATTACTTAGGAACACCCTCTCTAGGAAGTGGGATTATTTAGAGAGACGCTATCTGGGAATAGGATTACTTAAGGACATCCTCTTTGGGAATGGGATTACTTAAGGATACCATCTCTGGGAAAAGATGGTATCTCCTTCTTCAAAAGCTCCTCCGGAAACATCATAACCTACTGGCTCTTCAACACCTATCGAAAGATGATCCTCTGCAGGAACAACGCTTTCACCAGAGAGAAATAATTGTATTTAGTATTTAAATACATTCTGTGAGTTCTCCTTTGATTAGGATACACAACACAACGTTGAAGAAACTTTGACCAAATAAGGAATGTCATAAGTAGAATAAATCTTTTTATTATATGAAGTTGGACAGAGTTCGGGCATTTTTATGTTCAGAGTTGAGGGTTTTCCACTATTTCGGTTCATAACACAGATTGAATATGCCCGTATATAGTTGAGTAATCAGAAGCGAGAAATGGTTACACTTTAACTCCTTGCTTGGAGAAAATCTCGCTACAAATGCAATATTGTAAAATTTAATAATTGTGGTTGGACTATCGTATCTAGACATTGTTCATAATCTTATTTTGATTATGAACAATTATTATTATTATTATTATTATTATTATTATTATTTCTTAGCAGATGATTTCATTATCATTCATTCAGAATTATGTTAAATTGAAACTAATTTTTAAATGAGGATGAATAAGATAACACACTTCCTTCTTCTTTTATAAGGTTCGCGTTAGGTTAAGATGGTTAAAAAAATTTATATTGAAGACTTTAAACCGAAATGTTCTAATTGACATTTTTTAAATTATTTAATTTTATTAATTTTTTTAATTATTTAATCATTACTCGACTTTGTGTCACTTTAACTTGACTTTAACCAATTCAACTTTATTAGACTTGATTTGACTTTACTTATTAAATATATGTTTCATTTCCTTTTTCACTTGACTTTATAGTAAAATATAACTATTAATTAAAATAGTTATATTTTACTTTTACTTTCAAATCTTTCTTGACTTTGTTTGATTTAATTCTTTTACTGGAGATCCTTTTACTTTCTCTTGGCTTGACTTGACTATTTTTATTTGAGATGCTTTTAATTTCGTCTTGATTTGAATTGACTTTAGTGAGTAATTCCCTTCCCTTTCCTCTTGACTTGACTTGATTCTTTTCCTAGAAACGCTTTCACATCCAATTTGACTTGACTTGACTTGATTCTTTTACTAGAGATGATTTAACCTTCCTTCTTGAATTGACTTGGCTTCATTTCCTTCTACTTAAATAATTCCTTCCACTTCTTTCTTAACTTGATTTGACTTGACTTGACTTGGCTTGGCTTGGCTTGGCTTGACTCTTTCACTATAGACGCTTTTAGCTTTTGACTTAACTTGACTTGGTGTAATCTTCTGTTTGAAATGCTTTAACTTTTGTTTATAAAATTATTATTATTATTATTATAATTATTATTATTTATTATTATTATTATTATTATTATTATTTATTAATTATTATTATTATTATTATTATTATTATTATTATTATTATTATTATTATTATTATATATTATATTTAAATCTTGAACTTGATATCTTTATTTTTTCCCCTTTTATTATATTTATTAACTAATCATTTATTAATTTTAATAATTTTTTATAATTAATTTATTTCTTTTTGAATTTTCAATATTTTGGTAAGAAACTTTTTTTCAAATGAAAGTTATACATTGTAAATAGTTATATTTTACTTTTGTTGCACACACACACAAACGAATGTACATAAGCGCGCATACATACATACACAAACGTATATATATATATATATAT
>SEYY01008157.1:0-10000 GCA_009176605.1 Armadillidium nasatum
AGACAGTTAAAGTGTAAAATAAACAATATATCTAAAATGAAATAACTAGGTATTCTATAAATAAACTAATGATAGACAATTAAAATGAAAAAGAAGCAATTTATATAATTTATGCAGCGTATAAATGGTATTTATGGAAACGTACCATAAAATCATTTGTTACAACAAGGATTACTAAAATGACACTTGGAATTACAAAGAACATTATTTCTAAAACAAAAACATTTTTTATTTGAATTCGAAATTAACGTTTTTTGTCCCGCTACTTTCCATATTGTTAAACGAAACGTAAATGTACCTTATACTAAAAAGCGAGATATAAGATATAGATTATTTTACAATTTAACGGGCTGCAGATCGTTATTCTATGAAATAACTAGTTAAACCATGAAATACAAGAGAGTTTTACACTTTAACGGACACGATCAGTTATTTCATGGAATAACTAGGTATTCTATGAAATAACGGATTTCATACTTTAACGGTAACATATATATATATATATATATATATATATATATATATATATATATATATATATATATATATATATATATATATATATATATATATATATATATATATATATATATATATATATATATATATATATATAGTGTGAAAAGGGTATCTATCTTCCTACTAACTATATATATTTTAATTATTTGCATATTTAGTAGGAAAATCGAACTCAATGATATTTAGGAAAGATATATAGATAATTACAGTATCGTTCCTGCCGGTATATTGCCCGTGGCATGACTAGTTAGAAAAAGCTGTTCTAGTAATATACACGTGGATGCTTTATAAATGTAAAATCTGTGTAAAAGATACAATTTGAAAATAAAAGAATACAACCAGTGAGTGTATAAACCCAAAACCAAATAAGATATAAACAAACAAGGTTGAATAAATAAAGGTAAGAAATCTATTTTTAAACAACTAAGAAGTAGGCAGACTAGGCTAAGATATTATCATTGTAAACTTGGTGACACTAGATCGTGACAGAAATAAAACAACAGAATAAATAAATAACAGGCAAACTTTAAAAAAAAATAAAATAAAAAATAAATAATAATTTTTATTCCGAGGCCTAGGTCAATACCGTAAATGTTATGTTAAGCGTGGCTTATGGTCCGTAAGCCACGCTTAACATAACATCCACGTTTAAGCATATAAAATAATGCAAACCCAGAAATAAAACTTAAATAAAAACTGAAAATTTATGAAGAATAACTAGAAATTTTATTAAATTTTAAAATACTTTAGCCTTGCAACTGAAATTAACATAGAATCAAAAGCGAATGAAAATTGAATAGAATGAAAAGTGAAATATAGTGAAAGAGTGCCTTAAAAATTGTGATATTTAATTAATAATATAAATAGCATTTAAGCAGAAAGTGACTACTTTATAACTTTGAATAATAATAATAATAATAATAATAATAATAATATATATATATATATATATATATATATATATATATATATATATATATATATATATATATATATATATATATATATATATATATATATATATATATATATATATTCATAGGCAATAAAAAAATAAGGTACAATATATGTCTAGGTTAGTATTGTATAGCTACATTCCTCTAATATAACTAAGGTACTACTTTGAAATATATATCGAGCACTCGTTATGGCAAACGAGAGGTCCAGGGTTCGAGGCCTGGCCGAAGCGGGAAATGTGAGCGGTTTCTCCTTGCGCTTAGCTCCGAATGACTCAGTCGTTAAAAGAGTACATTAGTGGAGTGCCCTTGCCACTAGGGGTGCACCGATAAGCCAAGTGGCCAAATACCGATTAATCGGCCGATTACCGATTACACCTAATAATTTAAATTGATACTGAGAAAAAGCAGTTATCAACATTATTATTTATTACTAATAACTATGCATGTTTCCATTATTAATGTAAATCATTTTTATTGCTTACTTTTCAGATATATAAAAAAATAAAAATTTAAAATTTTAAAGATAACTCTAGATTCTAGAATCTCGATTGTAGAGATATAAATAATTAAATACTAATTACACTTTATATCGAAAGCAGTGTGTCAACCAGTTATTGTTGGAAGTATTTTGATGTTCATCCTAAGGATAAACAGTAAATGTATTTTTAAATTATGTAAAGCCACCATATCAAGAGGTGGCAAATCTGAAAAGAGTTATACAACGACAAATATGTTGAACCACATTAAGAAATTCAATCAGATGAAGCAAAAGCTGAAACGGATAAGCTGAAAAGGCAATATGATTGGTCACAGCCAAGTACTTCAGAAGCAAGGTTGCAGCAACTATGAGCCTCCAAAAAAAGTTCAACCAACTATACAATCAGTTTTAGTAAAGAGTAAAATTTGGAATATTAACGATCACAAGTCCCAAGAGATACATTATTTGATAGGAGACAATGATAGCTGTTGATATTCAACCATATTCTTTAACATCTGACATTGGATTCCAAAGGCTTATTGCAAAACTCTGTCCTAATTACAGAATTCCATCAAGAAAATATTTCACAGACAAAATAATCCCGGATATATTTATGAAAGTAAAAGCAAAAATTCAGATATCGCTCGATGAAATTAGCAGTCTTTCTTTGACCACAGACATTTGGACAGCTTCAACAAATAATGCTCCATTTCTGAGTGTGACATGCCATTGGCTTTCAGATGAGTTTGAACAATGTAGAGCTGTGCTTAGAGTTGTTCCTTTCCCTGGTTCACATACAGCTAGCTGAATTAATAAGTGAACAACTACACATTGTTCTGAATGAGTATAAGATCTCCAACAAAATTTTTCTTGTACTACGAGTTTCCGCCGCAAATATGGTTGGTGGTATGAGGAAGTGTGGTGTACAGTCACTATCATGTTTCATACGCACATTGCAACTTTCAGTAAATGATTCAATATTTTCGCAAAAGGCTGTGAGCAATATAATTGCAAATAGCAGAAAAATAGTATCACACTTTAATCATTCTTCATTAGCGATTAGCAAATTAACTGAAATCCAGGAGCAGCTTAAATTGGACAAACATAAACTGATTCAAGATGTGTCTACTCGCTGGAATTCAACATATAATATGTTGAAAATAAATTTAGAACAGCTAAAAGCTCTTATAATGTATGCTGTTGACAATGACATTCCAACTTTATCAAGTTACCAATGAACAATTGTTGAAAAAGTTGTCCAGTTATTAAGTCCATTTGAAGACATCAGCAAAGAATCAAGTAACAGAACATCAACTATATCAATGATAATACCTACAATATTAGCTCTCAGATTATTTCTATTAAAAGCTACCAAACATACTGGTGAATTTAGTGGAATTATTTCAACTGTTGAAGAATTCAGTGCATCAACTGAAAAAAGATTTGCATCATACATAAATGAAAAATTTCTGTGCTTGGCTACTTTTCTCGATCCCAGATTTAAATTGAAATTTCAAAAGGATGACATTAAAGAAGACACTATTAAGAAATGGGTTATGGATATTGTAGAACATCAATCTGAGATAAATTCTATTGATAGTCAAACAGGAGACAGCTCTTCTAATGATGATCAAGATAATGAAACTTATGAAAGTGTACCTAAAACTGTTTCCCTTTCAAAACTGTTAGATGATTTTGAGTCAAATAAGCCTATGAAAATAAATTCAGACTTAGACGTTGCAAGTACAACAGATGTGCAACCCAAACTCAAGAGGAGTAAATCTGTTACTCGTAGATGCGCAAAGGAACTGGATCAATATTTAACTCTACCATCACTTCAAAGAAGCGAAAACCCATTACTTTGGTGGAAAAAGACACGGGAGACTTTACCAATATTGAGCAATTTGGCTTCAAAATATCTAAGCGCACCACCATCATCTGTTGAGAGTGAAAGACTTTTTAGTACTATGAACCTACAAGGAAAAGGCTGTGTCCTGAAAATGGGGAAACTCTTATGTTTCTGCATTATAACTTAAGAGTATTGAACTTTAAATACTGATGAGCTTGAGAGCTTAGATAGAAGACAACATGAATTGAAGAGGCAACAGTAAAAACAGAAAGCATGGAAAACTGCCAAAATTTAGTAGTATTTTTATGCAATTTGTATGTATGTATTTGTAGTATTTGTATTAATAATGAGTCAATTGTAATATGCTAATGTTTCATAATTTATAAATGATTTCTTAATAATAATAATAATAATAATAATAATAATAATAATAATAAAAAAAAAAAAAAAAAAAAGGCAAAAGCCATAATAGCAGCCAGGCACAAAATGACAAACAATTTGGGAATTATATTGGTATTGTTATTTGTTACTGTGTCGAAGCTATCTGATGATTAACTTGGCAGTTATAAAATAGTCTTGTAGAGGTTGGTTTGTTCTGGTAAAGAATTTAAGCAATCGGCCGATTAATCATGTGAATAGCCGATTACCGATTAATCGGTAATATGGCCGATTACCGATTATCTGCCGATTAATCGGTGCATCCTTACTTGCCACTGATGGGAATAATCTCCGGCATCCGCGATAGGCCTGGCCCAGCCAGCGGTACCGCCGTGGGCCCGTGAAACCCTAGGATCTTCCTCGAAAGATCCAACTGACAGGACGATAGTCCTTCCTGGGGGATGAAGATTATTTATTATTATTATTATTATTATTATTATTATTATTATTATTATTATATATATATATATATATATATATATATATATATATATATATATATATATATATATATATATATATATATATATATATATATATATATATATATATATATATATATATATATATATATATATATATATATATATATATATATATATATATATATATATATATATATATATATATATATATATATATATATATATATATATATATATAATAATTAAATTTAACAATGCCTTCAAGAAAAAATAAAACTAGGACTAACACACTATTAGATTCTTCCATTTCCGGTATATCTGTGCACCCTGTTGAAATAGATACTGAAGCAACTACAAATAGAACAGATACGCGAGACTCAGAAATTCTTACTCATCGTAGTCCAGAGGGAAGTGTGTCCAGTGATAGTTCTCGTTCTAGAAGTCCTTCACCTGATTATGGAAGATAACGAAAAACTCTCCCATAGATACTAAAATGGCAGGTGCTCTAGGAAATTGGCCTATCACATCCCTCCACCGTTGCGTTGTCCTCGTTGCACAAGGGGTGCCTTGCTTTCGCACGAATTTTGTGTGGATGTTGGAAACCTCAGGCTAGCACGTAAAGGTAGCAGCTTCTTTCCAGCCACCTCTGTTCTGTCCAACTCTTTACCATCATCTATTTTTCCTCCTGTATTTAATCTTCTTCTCTTCAAGGCTTCCGTCTGTGCCCACCTGAGGAATGTGCGTTAGGTTTGAGTTTGAGTGAATTTTCTTCCTTTTGTGTGTGCTCCCTCCTTGAAAAGTGATCTGCCCGTGAGTGGTGAGAGAGAAAAGTAGGATTGTCGAGCACAGATTGTAAGCCCAAGACCCAAGAAATCGAACTCATTGTATCTATCGATATTTATATTTACTTGAAATGCATGCTCCCCATCCGACGATATCTATACCTACTTCAGAAAAGCAGACTTACGATACCTTAGAAATAACAGGTGCCGATGATGATACATTAAAAATTGTAATATACTAACTTTTGTTTTATTTTAAAATGAAGTCAAGGAAAAAAGTAAAAAGATTTATCAGGAATCTTTTATATTGCTAACTATGGAATATTCAAAATATCTCCGACGTTTAAGATATCTACTTTTTGGGTAGCAACATCTGTTTTGAAAAATGAATGTTTGACATGTGTTTTCATTTAGGGTTTTTAACACTAAGTAAAAATGTTAAGGTAGATATAAAAACTCGCTGCAGTTTCCCACGATTGAATTGAATATCTTTACGTTCACGTAAAGTATTATAATAGCCTATTTATTTTTATTTTGAGGTTTCTCATATTTGAATGTTTGGGAGTGGAATTTTAAACACTGAAACAATATTAGAGCTAATTGACTGTTTTGACTCTAGACAGTCTACCCAATGAAAAACTTGCTTAGTTTAATATTTAACTATTAAATATAGGGTAGATTTGTTAGGTTTTATTCTGTTTAATTTTGACTTAAAACTTATACTTTAACCTGCTAAATGGTTCTGATTTATGGCATAAGGAGTTGCAAGTTTCAAGCCCTGGAATTTGAATTCGAAGACCTATTAATAAAGCCCCTTGTTATAAAATTTTCCTTAAATTTTGCATTTCACTTTAAAAGGCATATACCCAAATTCTTTTTGGAAACGAATGTTAAATTTGCAGTTAATTAAGTCTTATACTTGTTTATGGTGAGTAAAATTTGTTTTTCCTGTTTATTTTTATATTTACTTCATTGCCTAAGATAATATATATTAACTAGTTGGGTTAAATTATTTTGTTGGGCAGTTAGAGAACTGTTTTTTGTCTTTCAAGGGTTTCGGCATTACAGAGCATCCCAATGGATTATAAGAAATATCAGTAAGAACTTCTTTTTATGTAGAATAGCAGAAAATTGTTCTGGAGGGTCAAACTTAGACCCCTTATGCAAACTTTGCATATATATATATATATATATATATATATATATATATATATATATATATATATATATATATATATATATATATATATTTTTTATGTTTCCTCCGGTGGGCAAAGGCCGGAGGCCTACCAAATTCCACCGGAGTTGGGAAAGATCTATTATCATGGTCGATGGTGGTCCGACGTGTCCAGATACACGGCGTTTGAAAGTATGCAAGTCAAAGGAAGTTGGGAAAACAGATGAAGGGTGTGTTCCAGACTTTACCAGTAGAGTATATGTAAGACCGAGCATAGCGGTTAAGTCTGGGGTCGGAGAGTTGGACAGAGAAAGGATGAGAATGTGTAGAAAGGCGTGTCGCACGAGCTCTTCTCAATGGAGGAGGTATGCAACGAGAGAGTTCAGAAGAGCAGTGTCCGTTGTAATAGCGATAGTAAAGAGAGAGTGACGCAACAATTCGACGGGCAGAAAGAGATTGAAGAGAGTTAGTAAGAGCAGGAGAGTTGATGAGACGAAATGCCCTTGACTCCACCTTCTCTAGGAGAGCTGTATGTGTGGAACCACCCCAGATGTGCGAAGCATACTCCATACAGGGACGAACAACACTCCCTATACAGAGCAAGCAACTGGGGTGGCGTGAAGTAATTCTGAAGGCGCCTCAGAACACCCAACCTCTTAGAAGCTTGTTTAGAAAGAGAAATAAAGTGATCTTTCCAAGAAAGATCACGAGAAAAAGAAACACCAAGAATATTAAGAACAGATGAAGGCTTGAGTTGTGTGTTTTCGAAGAAGATAATCATAGTTGTGTGGAAGATTGTGTCGAGTGGAGAGATGAAGGAATTGAGTTTTTGAGGCATTGAAAACAACCATGTTTTCTCTGCCCTAATTTGAAATACGAGAAAGATCAGAGGTTAGTTGCTCCAAGGCTACCCTTCTCGAGTCTATCAACTGCTGTTGGGTGGGACGTTTTTCAAACTGGAAAGAATAATGAAGGGGGGAGTCATCAGCATAGGAGTGGATAGGAGATGAGGTGATAGAGAGAAGGTCATTAATGAAAAGTAGAAAAAGTGTTGGTGATAGGACAGAACCCTGAGGAACACCACTGTTAATAGATTTAAAGGATGAACGGTGGCCGTCTACAACAGCTGCTATAGAACGACCAGAAAGGAAATGAACGAGAAGATCACAGAGAGAAGGATAGATACCGAAAGAGGGAAGTTTAGAAATCAAAGCTTTGTGCCAGACTCTATCGAAGGCTTTCGATATGTCCAGCGCGACAGCAAAAGATTCACCGAAATGCCGAACAGCAGGAGGACCAAGAGTCAGAGAGAAGGGAAAGAAGATCACCCATAGAGCGTTTCTTACGAAAGCCATACTGGCGATCAGAGATAAGATATGAAGAATTGAGATGTTTCCAAATCTTCCTGTTAAGGATAGATTCGAAAACTTTACAGAGAACGGAGGTCAAAGAAATAGGACGGTAGTTGGAGGGTTGAGAGGGGTCCCCCTTCTTCGGCACAGGCTGAATGAGCGCACGTTTCCAACAAGAAGGGAAGGTTGAAGTAGAGAGACAAAGACGAAATAGTTTACCGAGTGCAGGGTGCAAGCTCGGAAGTACAAGTTTTGAGAACCACAGGAGGAATACCATCGGGACCGTACGCCTTCTTAGTATTAAGCTCAGAGAGAGCAGAAATGACATCTTTAGAAGAAATTCAAATTTTAGGCATAATTGAGTTGGAGGGGGTTGGAGGAGGAGGAATAGCTCCGGAATCGTCTAAGGTGGAGTTAGAGGAAAAAGTTTGAGCAAAGAGTTCAGCTTTAGAAGAAGTTATGCTGTCGGAAGATACTAAAGGAGGTAAAGAGGAAGAAGCAAAGTTAGAGTTGACATTTTTTGCAAAATGCCAGAAAGAGCGTGAGGAAGAGGAACCAGAAAGATTATTGCATTTTCTACGGAGAAAGGAGTTTTTAGTGTTACGAAGGATAGATTTTGCACGATTCCGGGATGAAATATAAGTAGCGTGAGTTTCTGGAGTTTGAAGACGACGGTAATCCCTGAAGGCAGCGTCCCTGCGGCGGATAGCACGAGAACAAGCAGAGTTAAACCAAGGTTTGTTAGGTTTAGTAGAAGGGAAAGAATATGGAATGTATGCCTCCATGCCAGAGAGAATCACCTCGGTAATGCGTTCTGCACACTCCGAGGGACCCCTCCCACGGAAGCAATAATCATTCCACGGGAAATCGAAAGAAGTACGACCGCAAGTCCGACCAGCTTGCGGCACCGAAGTGCCACAAACGTTTCCTTTTCCGTAGAAGGGGGTCTTTCCTGCAGAAGACTTGAAGAGATAGAAGAGGATACAGAGATAAGGTGATTAGAGGAACCCAGAGGAGGAAAGAGTTTAACAGTATAAGGAGAAGGATTAGAAGTTAAGAAAAGGTCTAGAATGTTGGGTTCATCTCCAAGACGATCAGGGATACGAGTAGGGAGCTGCACCAACTGCTCAAGGTCGTTTTGGATAGCGAAAAGGAAGGCACGTTCACCAGCTGTATCATGAGAACTAGAAGAAAGCCATTGGCTGTGGTGAACATTGAAATCACCTAATATGATGATTTCAGAGAAAGGAGAAGAAGATAGAATGTGCTCTATTTTGGAGTTTAAATAGTCGAAGAATTTAGGATAGTCAATAGAATTAGGAGATAAATAAACAGAACAAATGAATTTAGTTGTAGAATGGCAAGAGAGCCTAAGCCATAAAGTTGAGAATTTGGAAGACTCCAAATTAGAGACACGAGAACAAACGACATCGTTGCGCACGTATGCACAACAACCGCCTTTGGCTGAAAATTGAGGATAGAGACAGTAGGAGGAAACAGAATAGGGTTTGCTATCAGAACGCTCAAACATCTGAGTTTCGGTCAAGAATAAGAGGTGAGGTCTGATGTTCAACAAAGTGGAAATTAGAGTGCAGACCGCAAATGTTGCAGAAATTAATGAAAAAATAGACCGTGCATCAGGACAAGCCGGCAGCTGTGTCCTGGTGGCACCAACCCCATCACCGGAGGCCACCAACTCCCAAGTGGTGATGGGGGAAGGGGTGGATGAGGGGCTATTTTTGGAAGCCGCCCCCCGTGGCTCCTCCGAGGCTACCGAAGTTGACGCCATTATTGATTTTTTTTTTTTTAAGATGTGTTAGAAATGTTTTATGTATGTAAAGGAGAGCCTACTCCGTGTAGATAGAAGGTGAGCGCGAAAGGGAGCGAACCATTGGGCACCGGGATGAGATAGGAGTACCTTTAACACCCCGTATACCCAACAGGGGGTAATCTCATCGCTTCGGGAGCGCTACTTCCCTCCCCCGTAATATATATATATATATATATATATATATATATAT
>SEYY01008157.1:15000-30000 GCA_009176605.1 Armadillidium nasatum
TTTAAATATAGGTATTGCTCCTCTCAGTAATTTAGCGAAAAAACCTCCAAGTCCGTAACCTCTCTGTATTCTCATCCCTCTAAATACTCTCTCCCTCTCCATTATTATTATTATTATTATTATTATTATTATTATTATTATTATTATCACCGGAGCTTTTTTCTGATATGTACTTTGCACAATGCAGTTCCGTCTGTGAATGGAAATGGTTCACCTTCAACATCTCTTATATAAATACGTACAGAGGACAGATACGATTTACTTAATGGTAAATAATGTACTGTGGGAAAGGTGATGACTTTCCCTCCTGGAGGGAGATGAATTACTCGCAGAAGTGGGGATTTTGTATTCCCGACATACTGATGATCGACAATATCCGAATATACATAAGCCATTCCTGGATCCTTAAATAAATCTGAAGATTTACATATGAGTTGTATAGAACCTTTACCACTGGATTTTACATCATCGCGTTCTAGAAATTCTTTTACACTGGGAGTATACACCGATAAAGAATATAAAGTAGGACGTATTATTGAATCATCTCCTTTTATATCATCAAATGCTATGTCAGGTACAAAAATACACTTCTTCATCCATGGTGCTTTATGAAAACTAAACAAACTTTTCTCTTTCAGATTAGTTTCCAGAACCGAATTTAAAGTTACGAATACGTATTCCGTATTAGGAATTTTTTTGACTTGAAAAAATAAGTCACTACAAATTCGACTTGATAAAAATTCACGGTTAAAATACCCAAAAAGATCATTAAGAGAATCATATTTTCCTCTTTTTACTGTAAACTCTTCCCAATAAAAAGCGTCTTTGCCGCGCTTTACAATATCCATTCCCTTATCAACTTCTATTTTCACCCCATTTTTAATAAATTTTACGTTTCTAAAAATTACAAAGGCAGATTGTCGAGATGTTACATTTTCTACGTCTACGTCTAAAATCATTTCACATAGTCCTATCTCATACATTTCTCTATCGAGCTGAATAGGAAATATTAATTCTGTAGTAAAGTCTGAAACTTTATTATCGCGATATAAGTCCATAGATGCCGAAGACGGCAGAGTTAGGTAGAAATGGTCTTCACTCTCCATGATTACGAATTAGAATGATTAATATTTTTTTAACTCTGAGGCTTTTATATAACTATTAAATTTATCAGGGTATCCTTGCCATTTTATGAGATACATTTTATTTCTACCTTTGCCCCTGGTCCCAATCACCTTTTCTATTTTATAAAGCTGTTTAGGATCGAAACTTATTTTTTGTACCTCCTGTTTATAAAATCCACCCTTTACTGATTCTCCACTTAAATCTTTAAGATAGTATAATTTTAAACCATCACGAGGAAATTCTTTTATCTTTTCCACCTGAAATATCTCCTGAGACCAATTCGCTGTATAGCCTTTCTTAAATTTTTCAGTCGATCTTGATACACGAACATAATCACCTAGTTTAATACCAGATTTATCTTTTATTTCTTTTTTAATATTATTTATTACAGGAAAGGTAGTTAACATCTCAAGAGGAGTTTTCTTAATTCCACGGTGAAAAGAACGGTTATAAGAATATGCCAAGTCATTTAAAATGTCAATATATTTAAAAGTATTCATTTTAGTAAAATATCTATGCATTCTTTCTTTGATAGTCCGTTGAACACGCTCAACTATCGCAGCTTTATTCACTGAAAATGTGTTATAATATCCTATATCGTACTCTGAGACAAGGGCCTGGAATTCTTTACCTAAAAACTCTGCTCCTTTATCCGTCCACATAAACTTAGGGTTTCTGTCATCCGCTATAATTATCTCTCTCACTGCTTTAGTGACGGTGGAGCACTTTTTATCTTTTAGAGGTTTTAACCATAAATATCTTGAATATACATCAATGACAAACAAAATATAACGAACCCCATCATTATATGAACTATACTTAACCATATCTGTTAAGTCTAACTGCCAAGTATGGTCAGTATCATAAACTTCAGTTTTTCGGCTCTTAAACTTTTTACGAGCAGGCATATGCAGAGTATAAGCATCTTCACCCGCGAAATATTCTTTCAAGTCTTTCTTATTTACTTGAGGGAATTGAGAGGCAAATCTAGAAAACCCTCCATAACTGTGAGGAAAACTTACGTCATAATAATATTTATCCACCACCTCCTTAGGATTCATGATGATAAATGATATACAAACAAGTAATCAAGGATATTTATAAAGGAAATAAATTCTTTACATAAAATATTTATTTAAAATCACGTATACAAAATATATATATATATATATATATATATATATATATATATATATATATATATATATATATATATATATATATATATATATATATATATATATATATATATATATATATATATATTACATTTTTATCCAATCACGAAGCATACCCGCTTTCCTTCTTAATCTTTCGGCTTGAGGGTATGGCCTATTTAACTTTTTCCTTTTAGCCCTAACAGCCGCAAAAGATGTTCCTGTAAGAGGTATTTCAGGCCTAGGGGAATGTGGAATGTTTTCCAAGTCGAGCAATCTTTGTTTATTCTGAATTAGGCTTCTTGGGAAATTGATTGCTTGAAGTTCTTGTTTAATCTTGGGCCAACCTGTTATTGGAGGTTTTTTCCACTCTCTTGTAAGATCCGAAATGAGATCTACAATATTTGACCCCGAGACTGTTTCTCCATCTATAATAAGCTGTCCTGATTCATCCCATGAAATTTGATCTTTTAAAATATTGTATAACGCTATTCCATTATTTTTAGATCTATTGGGAAGACACTGCTCTAAAATATTTTGAAATCCTTTTTCTTCTTGTTCATCAGTTTTCGTTGTTACTGGAGTTGAAGAATTACTTGACACAGACTGATGCTGTAATTCTTTTAAATCAACTAGCGATTGTAAGACATTCTGATACAGACTACTTTTTTCATGAATATTCATATTTGAGTTTAATATACGAAACAATTCTTTTTCATATGTATTTAATTTTTCAGCTTTAGGATCGTATAAACTAAAAGGTTGTTGTTGTTGTTGTTGTTGTTGTTGTTGTTGTTGTTGTTGTTGTTGTTGTTGTTGTTGTTGTTGAGGTGTCTCAGAAATATTTTTCATTTTCTCGTATTCGGAATAGGGTAATACCATCACTTTCTTCATTATTGTGAAATTATTTTTGATAATAAAGGGCTGATAACTGAGAAAAGTAGAGGTAAGAATACGCCTCGACCTTTCTGTAATAACTTCTTTTTATTTTTAAGATTTTTTACTTTACGCGCTAGTCTGCGTATGATGTTCTTATGACGACGTAGCTTAACTTTCTGAGGTTTGTTTAAAGGAATGTTTCCTTTTATTAGATTTAAACAAATCTCACATACACATTTTGTTAATTTTTCATCTTCAATAATTAATCTCTGTCTATCTTTCGGCTTTAGTTTTTTAAAATTAACCATTACAGGTAAGTATTTTTTCACAAGTCTGCTCATTATTCAGCAATATACACAGTTTCTATTTCGTTAGGTAAAATATTTGTTCGAAGTAGAACTCTAAACTTGTTCTTAGGATGGAGATCACACAATAAATAACCATGAGGTTTCGATGTTGTCTCTTTATATATTTTTAGAAATTCTTTACGTTGTGTAGGAAACATTTGTGTAGATAATATATTTACTTGACTCATATCACGTCTTTGACCAAATAAGAATAAGTATTGGGTGTTTAATGAAACATCCCTCATGTATCGGTTTTTATGGAAGATATTTTGAGTTATAAAAAACACAGAAATATTCATATGATGAGAATAAACCGTAAATGTCTCAGCTATATCCTCGTTTAATTTATGCATCAGATCATCCAAGACAATTATTTTATGTCCTGGTGTACTCTGTAACGACTTTATATCGTAAATACCCTCATGAAAGTCAATTACATTTTTAAACTCGTTAAACTTTTCTTGGTGAACGTTATAACACCAGATAATTTTTGAAGGTTCTGCTTCAAACATTTCAGCATGTTTTAATATATTTAATAATAAAAATGTTTTTCCACATCCTGTAGGCCCTGCTATTAAACAAGTTGCAGGACTACGAAACATAAATTTATCAACATCCATTCTTACCAGCTACAAATACAAGAATGAAAAAGAATATTTATAACAAAAATATTTATATATGTCTGAGGGTCGGTAAAGAAAAAACAAAAGAGTATTTACATTTTATTTATTAACATTGTTTTCAAATAACAACGAATTATATATATATATATATATATATATATATATATATATATATATATATATATATATATATATATATATATATATATATATATATATATATATATATATGAGTAAATCAAGATTTAAAATATTTTATTTATTGACAAAAATGGTTAAAAAAACACAAATATATATATATATATATATATATATATATATATATATATATATATATATATATATATATATATATATATATATATATATATATATATATATATATATATATATATATATATATATATATATATATATATATATATATATACATTTTAACAATGTTTTCACTTAATAACATTTTTTCACTTAGAAATTATAAATTAGAGTCCATCATATCCCAAATTTCGATACTATATTTTAAGTCAGTTCTACACCGAGCATTTATATAATTGAAGATGCTATTAGCAGGAATGTGTAAAGCTTCAGGATCCTTTATTTGAACTTTAAGCACTTCGTCGTTCCATCGTTCTCCGAACTCGTTTCTGTCGACTTTTTTCATTATTTCTTCACTTGTGATACATGGATCTGTTTTTTTCTTTTCTTTATACAGAGCATAGAGTATCATATAAGCTTTTTCTAAATATTCATCGAATTTTATAGCTCTCTCAATTTTTGAATCAAATTCTTCTCGTAATTTAAGAAAATCGATTATTTGATCTATCCCGTCGAGTGTAAACCCGTAATTGGTGAACACAAATTCGTCTGATTCCTTACAATGCATTCTTAATCTTACATCTACAATACTACCTTCTGAGTTTGATGAATATCTTAGTACAATACGTTTTTCTTCCAGAATAGGGTTTAAAATTTCAGAGATTTCGTCTCCAGGAATTTTAGCTCCAAATAATTGTGAATATTGCTCATAATTCCAAAAATAAACTGTATCAAAAATCTGCCGTAGTTGTTGAATGCTGATAAATAAGGGCCTATTCTTACTGGGTCTTGATGAAGTGCATGAGAAATAATGCTCACCATTGAATCTTCTTTGAAAAGCAAACTTTATATTTTTGAACTCGATTTCCCAGTTGAGAAGTTCAGGCACACTAACACAATTGAATACACGGGGAGAGTCCATCTTCGAAGTAAAAGAGAGCTGTAGAATCTAATGCTATGTCTTAGAATATCTCTGCTTTTATACGGATTTTTTTCTCCCCCATTCCCTCCCTCATACCCCCCACCCACCTGATTCCCTCACCAGCATACTGAAATATTTTTACTAAGCACCTGAAAATATGCAGTCAACCTGTTTATAACTGTTTCCTTGAAAAAGGGACTCAGAGTTTTATTTTTTCTTAACCACAAAGATTTCCTAATCTCCCTTTTTTTTTTTCAAAGAAATATTGACCTTCTTCTTCTTGGAAAAATATTTGCCCTAAATATTTCATTTTTATTACTTAGGCATCGAAAAGACCCTCAGGCAATCTAAATACCGAGCATTCCTCACCGTAGCCTCTCTTCTTAGATAAAACAAGTCCAAACAACTCCAACAGTCAGATCATAAATCTCACAATTCTTACTGGCTATCATAAACATGACGTCAGATTCATGTCCATCTCTTATTGGTTAACTTGATCTATTCAGTTTCAAACTCAACGTGGAGTGTGTTAACCTGATATTCAGTTCATATTCCAAGCCACTATTAAGAACATGTTACGTCTCCACCGTTTCACTGCCATTGAGGATATTGTTTCGTGGGAAATTAAAATCCCTAAAAGCGAAGTTTCTATATTATATAAAAGAAGCCCCAACGGACATGATTATTTTACATGTGGACCATACTTGGAATATACAGGGGGTCCACGTGTATATATGTCCCCCGAAGAATTATTTGAAATATGTAGGCAAATTTCTGCTTGGACTAGTGAAAAATTTAAATCTCATAGCGCTATAAATCAATGGGGCGAAGTCATCAGTGGAGGAAAAGAAACCGATAATAAAAGACTTACATTAACATTTTCTAAGTGTTGTTATAAGAATAATTGTAGATATCAGAATTTGGCGAAGAATTGAAGAAGATATTTTCGTTCCTACATCTCACGGTTTCTGGCTTACAGGGGATGTACAAATAAAATATCTATCAAATATTCAAAAAGTAATAGAAAGAAAATTGAGGGAGAAGAGTATGCTTGAGGAATATATCAATACAGCACATAGTGTTTTATATCAACAGTACTATGCATTGAAAAGTATTCACGGTGAAGAGAGTGCTTTTTATCAAATCATTAACCCGAAGAACATTGACGAGTTTTCTATTCGTTTCAGAAAACAATGGAGAGAGACTATCTTACTTTAATGATGGTGAGTACCGAAACTTTGATGTTTCAAATCGGGATCTCTTTACCTATGTTACTATTGTTGGTGTTGAGAATTTAAAAAAATACATCACGTATCATGATCTGTGTTACTGGGAGCTATGTAGAAGTATGGAGGAACATAATCTTGAAACTACGAAAGACAACGAACATTAATTATTAAATCAATGTGAAGTGTAGACGTATAAGAAGAGCCCTACTACGTACATCGTCAATATGGGAATCTCTATTTTTGTAAATTTTATTCGTTCATTATATATACGCACTAAGACTGTGTTTGCTGAAGGAAAAATAGCTTACATCATTTGACTCTGATAAAAACCTAAATCATCGTATACGACTTACTGCTACTTTGAAAGAGAAAACAGACACCATTAACTTTGAAATAGTATTACTACAGCAAATGCGAATGCCTATTCTTACAAGGGTTTATTGAGAAAGAGTCTTCTAATAGTGAAAATGGTTTTGTGATTAATATGAAACAATTTAAAAAGAAAATAACAAAAGTATATTTTCATAAACTTTTTACTAAAATTAGAGATGTGTCAGAATATAATTTATCTGATAGTGAAAAAAGAAATATATTAAAAGAAATATTAGATCTTGTAAACAGAATTATAGAAAATATTCCAATTTCAATTCCTTTTCCTGATAATTATGACGTATGTGGGAATTAAAATATTATATTTCTGTATGTAAATTTATGCTGTTAATAAAAAGTTTTTTTTAAAAAATGTATCTATTAATAAGAAATATTTTTAAAATTGATAGTAATAAAAGCAATAAAATAAACAGATGTTTTACATTCCCTTTTTATATTTGGAAATATATATATATATATATATATATATATATATATATATATATATATATATATATATATATATATATATATATATATATATATATATATATATATATAGGAAGATTCCCAGGTTATGACGTATCATTCCAATTCCCATTCCAAAATACAAACCGTGACGTCATTTTATATATATATATATATATATATATATATATATATATATATATATATATATATATATATATATATATATATATATATATATATATATATATATATATATATATATATATATATAAATAATAAAAAAAAAAAAAGAAAAATAATAATAAAATAATAATAAATATTAATGTTAAAAGCTATAAAGCCGTTCTCTACTCGTATTGACTCTATGGAGTATTGGTAGAGCTTCCGCTAGCGGCTGAGATGACCCCAGTTCGAGACCATCTCTTGAGTAATTTTTTTTCCATTCAAAAATAAAAACTTACTTATATAAAAATTGAATTTTTTGTTCTAAGTTTAAAAAAAAAAAGAGAGAATATATATATATATATATATATATATATATATATATATATATATATATATATATATATATATATATATATATATATATATATATATATATATATATATATATATATATATATATATATTATAAATGAAAAAATAAGGAAATATATATTTATGTAAAAATAAAAGCTTTTTTTATGTATGTTAAAAAGACTTTAAAGCAATTTTTTTCATATCAAAATAGTCGGGGCTTAAAATCATTTTCTATCGAATGAAAAAAAAAAGAAAACATGCTTATGAGTTTTTGTAAAACGACTACTATTATAATTTAATAAAAATAAATATTTATATATATATATATATATATATATATATATATATATATATATATATATATATATATATATATATATATATATATATATATATATATATATATATATATATAACTGTAACCATGACAATGAGAAAAATAATAAAATACACTAAGTTTTTATCGTTCAAAACAATTTTTAAAAGAAAAAATTAAATTATATTCATGTAAAAAGATTCTTGTTTCCAAAATGCTTCGGTGGCGGGATGGTCTAAGCGCTCGCTTTACCAACAGCGGAGTAGCGAACGCTAGTTCGAATCCTCCCTCGGACTCTTGAGTAATTTTTTATTCGAAACAAAAACTTATATAAAAATTGAATTTTTTGTTCTAAGTTTAAAAAAGAGAGAATATATATATATATATATATATATATATATATATATATATATATATATATATATATATATATATATATATATATATATATATATATATATATATATATATATATATATATATATATATATATATATATATATATATATATATATATATATATATATATATATATATATATATATATATATATATATATATATATAGTTTCCATGGATACGAGAAAATAATAATAATAATAAATGTGTATGCACCAGCGCCCGCGCTCTCGACTGCGTGTGTGCGTGTGTGCGTGTGTGCGTGTGTGCGCCGCGCCCGAAACCCTCGGCTTGTGTGTCTCTCTTCCGCGCGCGCGAAAAAAACAAAGCCATAAATAAAAGAATTTTCCTTTTCTTAAGTAATGCTGCGTGGTCTAGTGGTCTAAAGGCTTGGCATATGAATCAGGAGGAGACTCAAGATCAAGAGTTCGAATCTCGGTCTTGAGATATGAAAAAATCGAGTTTTTAAGCGTGCGTTGGTTTGTTTGTTTGTTCGGCTTTCAAGTTTTCCAAGTAAGAGAGAAAACGTGACGTCAGCAATGCTGGACTGTGATTGGCTGGAAGATTCCCTTAACAAAAGAAGGTTGTGACGTATCATTCCAATTCCCATTCCAAAATACAAACCGTGACGTCATGACCTTTCAAACATACAAGCTATGACGTCATCAAAGGAACCTTGCAAAATACAATCAAGGACACGCGAAAGCGGCAAAGTCAAAAGAAACCGCAAACCATAAAGGTGAGAAATAGGTGAGAAATAATTAAAAAACAAATAAAATAACACCACAAAACAAGATCACATCAAAGATAAGACCGCAAAACAAGATCTCAATTAAGATAAAACCGCAAAACAAGATCTCAATTAAGATAAAACCGCAAAAAACACCTCACAAAGGTACGTGAGTTTGCAAATTCCTTGCAAATTCCTAGCCTTGTTGCAAATTCCTAGTGCGAATTCCCAACCTTCTTGTGGTGTACATTACTATCACATAATAATAATATAATAATAATAATAATAATAATAATAATATGCATGAAATTTAAACTCACAAAATATTTGCCAGTTTATAGCATCTTACCATTTTCATTCTGACCTCGTTTTAAAAATTTATGTTGGAACTATTAACAAAAATATCCAGATAAAAGCTAGACACCTTGTTAATGAAAATGAATCTCTAATTTTGACAACTTTCTTTTCATTTCCTATCATGAACCCTGTTTATTCATTTTTTAATCTTATTTGAAAAATGTTGATTCAACTTGTTGTCGAGAAAAGCAGAAGTTTGTAAACTTAGTAAGTCTTCTTCTTCAGGCATCTCTTTTCATGTAGAATATTACCAGTTTGTTCAACATCTCCTCATATTCTTATTTGCAAAAAAAATTGACCATTACTGCTGATTTACGTTGAAGTGTTACTAGTAAATCAATATGAATGTACTGTCTTGAATATGCCTAAACCTGACCACAAAGTTTGATTTAATGATTTCTTTTTACATTGCCGTAATAACCTACAAAGTAGCTCCTCATATTAAAAAAAAAAAAAACCTTTTTTTTTTTTTTTTTTATTTTATTTATTTATATATATTATATATATATATATATATATATATATATATATATATATATATATATATATATATATATATATATATATATATATATATATATATATATATATATATATATATATATATATATATATTAATTCACATGATAATTTGAAACTTTAATTAATGATCTCTTATTAATATTGAGAACTTTAGCGGATGACTTTAAAACAGTAATTTACGACTCATTTCTCCTGAAGTGTCAATTCTTAACTGGTCAGTAGGCATGCCGATATATAAAAAAAATATCGATATATCGATTATATATTTGATATTTTAATTAAAAAAAAAAAAAAAAAAAAAAAAAAAAAAAAAAATTAAAAAAAATATATATATATATATATATATATATATATATATATATATATATATATATATATATATATATATATATATATATATATATATATATATATATATATATATATGATCAAATTGAAGCAAATGCTATGCATAAATTGACTAAAATAATACATCCATTAGTTAGCAAAAACATCCGCAAAATTCTACATTCAAAATTTGAATTTCTTGTCTCAAAACTCGGTATCGAGATAGATAAATGGAATGGATACTCTCGCGTAAAGCGGAAATTCTAAATCATTTCTATATTAAGTTATTAAGGACCGAAAACCATCAAAACTTTCATTAACTAAGAAATATTTTTTAAAAATTATAAGGTAAATTCCAAAAAATTATTTCAACTTTTCGGTGGCTTATATCTTCGAACCCAGAGTAGATAGCATCAAACGACAAGAGAGGTAAAAGCGTATTAGGCTGTGGTAAAAGGTAGATCCCAATGTGCATTATCCCCCTAGTGAATTTTTGACATCGAAAATTTAAGGACCAATGTTGAATCTAAAATTAGACTTCAATATGCCAGGAAAAAAAAAAAAAAAAAAGCGAAATTTGAAAAAGTGGGATTTCTTGTCATGCATGATGAAGCAGAAGGGTAATCAAAAATAGGATTTATAAGGCAATATCTTCTAAAAAGTCGCTCATAAAAAAAAAAAGGAAAAAAATTTCCTCATAGCTGTGGTTCTAAAATCGTCAATCAAAATACTTATACATTTTGCTTAAATTTTATTTTATAAAGTAGCAGAAAATTGCTTCAAATTTCTTGAGGTCAAAAAAAGAAAATAATAATAATAATAATAATAAAATATCGATGATTCGATATTGAGGATAAAATATCGATATATTTTCTTTAAAATATCATCGATATTTTTTTATTTTAAAATCGATATATATCGGTACTCTTTCGGCATTCCCACTGGTCAGTGAAATGAGAGGACGGGGATTTCGGGTCGAGTAATTGTAAAGATAGAAGATAGTACGTGAATTTTACCTAATATAGTTTGTTAATATTTATCCTCTAATCAACTTATTTTTCGTTTTATTTCTTTATTTCTCCAAATTTCCTGTGTTCATGGAAATTCTTAATGCAGGTTGGTTGAATGGACATACCCCTACTTATATGGATGTTAATATGGAAATAAATAAATCTCACGTCTTCTAGTAATGATATGGTTTAATCTTCCAAAATATTGCTTCATGGGATGCGCTGGAGAATACCTCTTGTGACCACATTTCTGTCGCCTCATAGTATATATATATATATATATATATATATATATATATATATATATATATATATATATATATATATATATATATATATATATATATATATATATATATATATAGTGGTCGCTTCATGCAAATACTTGTTCACTCTCTCAGAAAGTGCTACATTGCGATTAATTATACCTTACATCTTATTAGCTCTATTCCTTGCTTCCAAACATTGATCACCCACCTTCAGATTACTGCTAATAATCACACCTAAATCGTTTTCTTGGTCCACAGGCTCAAGCCAATCCCCATTCATTTCATAATTAAATCCTTTATTTGAGTAACCTACATGAAGAACTTTACATTTTTTACTATTAAAGTTCATTTGCCACCTCTCTGCCCAACCAAGAAGTCTATCTAGATCACCTTGAAGCTTTTTGCATCCATCATTACTCCTTACTGAGATGACCACTTTAGTGTCATCTGCAAACTTAGAAACCTTACATTTAAAACCTTTGTCTAAATCATTTATATAAATAAGGAACAGAAGTGGTCCCAGCACAGAACCCTGTGGGACCCCACTCTTTAATTTAAAGAAAAAGCTTATGGAGTGACTCTTTCTTTCTTGTTATTTAAACTGTAATATTAAGTATAAAAAAGGAGGGAATCAGTAAAATCTATAATGGTTGTTGTTTAATCAGTTTGTACTGTGCACAGGTTTGGATTCCTTATTAAAAGAAAGACATTAATATGCTCTTTCTGGATATGCAGAGTATTTTATGACAACCAATATTGAATCCAATACTTGGGTCTCATTTTGAACCCTTCGCTCTTTATATTTGGACAGCTTGATATATTTGACAATCCTTTGAGGTATTGGGGATTCAGTTTTCCACATGTGTTAGCATAATTGATATATTTGATTATAATTTAAAGGAATAGCTTATGTTGCATATGTTAGGGTTAATTATTTTTATAAAGAAAATTTAAATTTAAGACAATCTCTTAACAAATAAAAATATTAATCATTTTTAACTAGAATATTCTGGTACTTTGGTATAGTGATCTGGACAGTCATTCTTATTAAAAGTGTAAATGACTAAATGTGGAATAATTCACCACATAATTCATATTTAAGTCTTGCCAAAAGCTCCCAAAATGGTGGGTAGGTTACAAACTACCTAACTTGAAGAAAGAAAAATCAGTTCTTGGGTTGTCTTCATTGGATAAAATATACATTAGTGCTCCACCCTTTTCAGTAATGAGTGAGCGTCTTTTCAGTATAAACAGGGAATGTATACGAAGTAATCATAGGCAGATTAAAACTAGAAAACTATGAAATATTAGCATTTGTCCACTGCAACTATGGAATGTATTTTTAATATGTAAAACAATTTTAACAGTTGCAATGAAAGTCAATAGTTTAACAGCTTTTTATGTACTTATTAGTTATATACTACTACAATTTTTTTTTTTAATTTTAGTCTATGCATTTATTATAATATTAATTTCATTTTACATCCTAATTGTTCAAAATTTGTTCTAAATTCAAAGCATCTATTTTAAGAATAAGTAGCAGCAATTAGAACATTTGGTATGCCTACTAATTAATCAGCTTCAGCCAAAACTTCAGCAATTTACTGAAGCTTCAGTACATCCCTAATAAAAATAATAAGAGTTTAATTTAAGTGTAATATCAAAATTATTGAAAAACAAAGAATGAAAGTTTTACTTTGAAACTTCAAGACTTTAATAAATTAAGGTTCAGGCTTGAAAATAATTGGGCAATTATAGTGACTTGGTATTATGTCCACATATCAGATTTTCATGAGATGAGAAGTGTCATGATGAAGTATAATCCATTTAATGAACAAAATATTTTACTATTAATTCATGTAATATTTATTTTTAGAATATTAGAAAAATAAGAGACAGAAGCAATACAGGCCTATTGAGAACTGTCCCAGTCAAAACAAATAATGAATGTTAATTCAAATATATGCAGCAAAGCCTAGTCTATCCTATCCTTAGTTATCAGTTCATTCATGAATAGTAAGATAAAAATAAAACTAAGCCCCTACATATATTTAGTTAACCTAACTAATGACATTATGCAACATGTACATGAAACTGCCAGTTAAGCTTAGTCACAAGCTGATCTAAAATTCATAGGCTTAGTCACAGACTGGTCTAAAAATTCATATATACCCGCCAATTTGGCTTAGTCAAGTTATACTATATATGATACTTAAACCATTCACATATCTATCTAATAACCTCTTAAATGTTGCAAGAGAATCACAGTCAACTATCTCCTGTGGCAAGCAATTCTAAAAAATTAACAACTACTGAAAGAGTATTTTCTTAGATTGAGATAGCATGACTTCTTTTTAATTTTCATATCATGCCCTTTAGTTTTTCTTCCATGGTTCACTCTAAAGTATTTTTCAATCTTTGTATTACTGTCAGATACAAATATTTTGTAAATTTGTATCATATCCCCTCTTAGAAATCTCCTTTCAACTGAGAACATTCCCAGCTCTTTCAACCTCTCCTCATAGCTCTTACTCTTAAAGCTAGAAATCATCCTTGTTCCTCAGCTTTGTACTCTCTCCAGCATATCTATGTCTTTTCTTAAATGAGGAGCACAAACTTGTGCACAAAACTCTAATGCTGACCTACCATAGCTATTATATAGCTTGCTTATAACCTCTTTGCTCTTATAAACTACATTGCGATTTATTACACCTAACATCTTATTAGCTCTATTCCTTGCTTCCAAACACTTGATCACCCACTTTCAGATTTCTGCTAATAATCACATCTAAATCTATTTCTTAGTTCACAGTTTCAAGCCATTCCCCATTCATATAATAAAATCCTTTATTCAAGTAACCTACATGAAGAACTTTACATTTTTACTATTAAAATTCATTTGTCACTTATCTGCCCATCCAAGGAGTCTATCTAGATCACCTTGAAACCTTATACATCCATCATTATTCCTTACTGAGGGGACTACTTTGGTACCATCTGCAAACTTAGAAATCTTGCATTTAAGACCTTTGTTTAAATCATTTATATATATATATGAGGAACAATAGTGGTCCCAGCACAGAACCCTGTGGGACCCCACTCTTCAATGTTTCTC